>JARHVA010005190.1:462500-465000 GCA_037957365.1 Torreya grandis | reverse complement strand
AATTTAGGTTTATGTCATAAATGTTTTTAGTAATCTTGGAACCCATATATCAAATTCTCAAAAGTAATTTATCATTTTTGGTAAAGAGATGTTTGTCAAATATATTGGTATCCAAATATATTTTGGAGGCCATGGATAAATATGGGATAAAGTATGGATGGCATGATTCATTATCCCAATTTACTAGTGTGGGGGATTGGATGAATAATATTAAGAGATGATAGTGTGATTTTTGGGACATACACATATCTAGGACTATTTGATGAAGGATTTATTTAGTTTGATTTTGATTTTGTGACGTGAGACATTTCATAAGGTGTTATAAATGTGAATTAGATGAGATAGATCAAATTTGATTATGAAGTGAGATAGGCAATTGTGTGATGATTATACTTAATGATTTGATGTTTAAATATGAGCTACAATAAACTCTTGGATTTAACTAAGATAGAGGGATACGTTTTAATAGTCAAGGTGATGTGACTAGGTCATAATTTATGTTGGATAATATTTACTTGATTTAGACTAGCTTAAGATAAGGATTATTTACTAAATAAGTGAATGACTAAGTAGATGATAATATATAATTTAATGTAGGATTAAAACATGATTGGGTTTATATGCATGCAAGATTATGATGGTGACTGTGATATGGTTATTTAAACATGGATCGAGGTAAGTATATGATTATATAATTGACCAGATTAGATATGGTTGGTTGAAGAGTGTGGATATGGACAATTCTAGACTATAGGTGATGTGGTTTGAAGATTTAATGATTATTGTTTACTATGACTTCTTTGGGGTTGGAATAATAATGTCAAACTAAGGGTTAAAAAGAGTTGATATAATTATGGGATGTTAGGAGGATATGATTGAGGGGGACTTACAAAATAATTTTTAAGACTTAGTTGGACTTAGGTTTTAATGTTTACAAGGTTATTATTCTTGATCAAATTGATGATGGTGGGGTGTTCTACTAGAGTCTAACTTGGTTGAATGAGTTTGATGGTTGAATGAGTTTAATATTTGATTACATCATGTGATAGATTCAAACAAACATAATGACTTGTGATAAAACTATGATGATGGATGCTAGGTTCAAACTAATAAAATGACAAGATGATTATAGGTTCCAAGTTCAAACCAACAAAGTGATGAGATAACGAAGGGTGTTGATTTAAGACCACTAGAGTGAAGGGATGATGATAAATATTTTAAAAAATATATTATAGTGATGGGTGATATCAATATGATGACATGTGCCATATTCAAACATAGAAAATTATATGTTAAACAAGACTTAACCAAAGGAGGGTATCTCCATTAGTAAATTTTGACAAAGACTAGCTCAAGGTGATGGCTTAGACAATTTTTATCAAGTTTAGACAAGATTGATAGTGATAAGATGTGTTTGACTAATTTACCAAGGATAAAAAATAATGGTTGGGGAATGTGGTGGGGGGGGGGTGTATGGGGGTACTTAATGCTTAGGAAATATTAGACATTATTAAGACATGTGATAAGGTTTGAATAAGACAAGGTTATTATAATAAAGGAAAGTTTAGGTATGATGATGGGTGATATCATTTTGACTAATATGACATGGGGCAAGGTTTATTTTTAATATTTTAAAAGGGATCATGTTTGGCCTAGGGGTGGAAAGCAGGTGGGGGGGTACTTGATGTTTAGGAAAGCTTAGACATGATTAAGATAAGATGATGATAATGGATGCAAGCTTAGTTATGACATTGGGTAAGATCATTTTGAATAATATGATATGGGTCAAGGCATTTTTTGAATATTGGAAAAGGGATTATGTTTGACCTAGGGGTGTGTTTTGACTAGGTAACTAGTTAATATGTAGGTTTTTAATTTTTAAAAACATTACTAATCTCAAAAACACACAAACAAGAATAATAAATACACAATCCTATATTAGTGAATGGCATGAGATAAAAATTAAAAACCCATCCCACTAAAAAAATTATGATGAGAGGTGACTAGATCAGTCTCCAAACACTCTCTCATCATCTATACATGGTGAATTATCTCTAGGTATGTTGTTTCACCTATCTTAAATGCTTACTACAATTGAAAGGTATTATTATATGTTAAACATGATACCTAATGTATTACACTAAACACCTTGTGGTGAATGGGTCCTAAATATATGTAATGTTTTTCATAACTCTATAGAATTTGAGTATTACCTCCTTACTTAACATAATCCTATATGGGGAGTTTTACTTAGATTAGTGATAAATCTCCTTGATATTTATGCTTTATTGCAACATGGAGTGTGGTCATATGCATGACTATGAAATCCATGTCACAATCCCATGAAGGCTATGATAAGTTCATAGGGATCAATTCCACATCACATTTCCCTATAAAATAAAAATGTGGAGTTTTATCGATGATTTATGATCCCTAGGAATCACCCTATGGGTGTAAGGGGAGATTATACATAATATTAGCCTTAGGTGATAAATAAATA
>JARHVA010005190.1:245000-457500 GCA_037957365.1 Torreya grandis | reverse complement strand
TAGAAAGGAGCATGAACCAACAATGGATACTTGTTGAAATGGGGGATTCTTGATCAAAATAGGTAGATTATGCCTAGCTATGCAAGTAGAAATACATAGTCAATGTTTTAGTATGAGTTGATAGTTAATATAACATAATATTATATTATACATAAGATGTTTGTATATAATAGAATCGATTGACACATTTATTTCCAATTCACACTTAGAATTATTATTTGAGTTCACATAACAATAGCTTCTAAGGTACATCCTCTTTTCTTTTTAGCACAAAAACCATGATAGGGATGCATCACTATAGGACCAACATATACATTGTAAATTAAATTAATCAAAGATGAACATGGGTTGAGTCAACATAATTATGTCCTATTTGATTAGTCCCATGCATATGTGGATGAAATAACTTGATAGAAAATAAGATATGAAATAAATATTAGTAAGGATAGTTATATATCAAATGGATAGTAAAAGACTAATCACATAGCACTAGAATAAGACATCTCTACAAGCCCATGCACCTCCACATTCATGAGAGTTTACAAAAATGTCATTTTAATTTTGTAAATAGATTTTAACTTACAAACTATAAATTAAAATAAATTCTAGGTTTTATTCATCTCTTCTTAGGCTTTCTAAAACATTTTTAATTTATTAATTTCATTTAGAAATTAAAAATATATCTTATTTTGAATATACCTACATCACATTATTTATAAAAAAAAATCTTCAATTTCCTACAATAACTCACCACAATCTTCCATTGTAGTTACACTCCTCATGATATTCTTCACATAGAAGTTGCCCACTTTGATACTAGATCTTAACTCTGGTTTAGATTATCATAAGTTAAACACACATGAAACAATGAAATCACATAATAAAATATGAATGCACAATAATATAATTCAATTGGGATTTTTTATTATTTCATATTGATCATGATAAAGAGAGATATTACATTTATATATCTCAATAATCTCCTATTATTAAGGAGTCAAGTCTCATAATCTAATCCCATAATCTTCTCGTCAGATTTATCTCTTATCCCTTTATTCTTTCACACACACCTATATCCTATCTACATGATTTGTTCCCATAAATCAATCACTAATATTACCCAAACATATTTATATTATTCTACCTATATTATTATTATTATTATTATTATTATTATTATTATTATTATTATTATTATTATTATTATTATTATTAAATGATTTAGAAACTCATATTAATAATATTATTACAAATAAATATAACGTGAGCACTAATGTTAGGCTATTCTAAAAAATATATTGTGAGACAAAGACACACACACACAATTTGATAAATCCCTGTGTTATTAAAGTTATGAAAAAGATGACTATATACATTTTAACTAGGCTTTGACAAATTAATCCACCCCTTGAATATCCCAATACATGTATCAACATATCTCAAATTATACTAATATGATCTTACAATAAACCATATTTCAAAAAAAATAAGTATTCACTAAACCCTTAATATGTTGTTGATATTATGGACATTGATAATAAAGTGATATATATATATATATATCAAGGCTATATATAAATGAAAAATTTGGAGAAGCTGGAAGTTATATTCAATGAGACCACAAAATAGATTATTTTATGAGAAAGGTAGGTACACAAAAATAAAACATCATATCTATCTTATTCATTGCCACTATGTTGGAGCCACAACTATATTTTCATGTGATACTGACATGTTATAATGATAAAAAAAATACAAAAATTTTAAACAAGTATTAACGTAAACTTTCACCATATTTTTGTAAATTAATATATATTTATAACTCTTTGATTATCTTATATACATTAAAACACATTAAAAATTTAAATTTATTACATTAACATAGTTTCCATGACTAGATGTAGTATAATTTTAGTGGTTTAATAACATTGAAAATTTAGGCGATTATGATACCTAAGATTAGTAACTATATCATCCATTTCAAGGATTAATAATAATTTAAATCAAAATAACACCCTTTTTGTAAATCATATCATAGTTGACATTGAAACCTCAAAATTCACATTTCTTCATATTGGAATCAACAAATTATTTAATAAACATAAATATGAAAATTTCTCAACTAAGTATAGGTATTATTTATAGGTGAAAAATTATTATATTAGTTAATATACAACTCATTATCACTAATATTTATAATGTCTTTAAAATCATATCATAATTATCATCATTCAAGTTAATGATATGCAAAGATTTATCATATAAAATTATTCAAAGATTTATAATATCATAATATTATAAAATATATGATATTCAAAGGTTTATAATATACAACTCATATTTCCATTCAAATCATCTCATAATGGCTTTCAAGTTAATGATCTTATCATTTGTACCATCAAAGTTTATGATGAAGTTAATTATGGATTAAAAATAACATTTGATAATCCTTTTGAGGGTGTATGCACATTTAATAATATTTTTATTTCAATTAAATTAAATTAAATTATATGATGTTGTCATTTATGTCATGGATTATTAAAAGAAGCTATAATATATCTCTATCATCAATATTTTTTTCTTGTTTTATAAATAATAAAGTGATCCCAACATTTATTTTTGTAGATCTTGCTAAAATTATGAGTGGTCACAAATATATTTTCCTTTCTTGTTTATAAACTAGAAAAATAATAATCAAATATGTAACTACGTATAAGTGGGAAGTAAAATGGACCTATGATTTTATTTAAAAATTAGTGTTAGGCATCATGTACAACACAAAAATATTATAATTTTGTTTTATATGGGAATATCTACCATTCCTATCAACCATTTTGTTTAGATAATTGATTATGGATTTTTAAAATGTTGACTATTAAAAATTATTTGGATGTGATAGAAACTACAAAAATAGAGTCATAAATGTGATAAATTTATTACAAGGGAAAGTCTTTCACATGAGATTAATCTCAAATTGAGATTATTATGAGAAGAGTAAGTTTGATAATTTTTGAAATTTTCATACTCCAAGAACTTCCTAGGTAGCTATAAAGTCTAACATATTCCTATCAAACATTGAATTTTTACATTTTCCTAGGCACCCATGAAGTAATTTAAGGATGAATATTTCCACTTTTATATTTTTGATTTGAATCTACCTATGTGACTTCTGAGATCCTCAACTACTTAGGGATCTATTGGGATCCATGCATATGTTTATAATTGAATGGTCTATTGAAACAAATGTCTATATGCTGCCAATGCAACCATGGAGCTTAATATCTACCTAGGTAGCCATGGATCTTAATACGTGCATGTGAAACCTTATATCCTAATAAATACCTAGGAAGCCTTGGTTCCTGATTGATGCCTAGGTAATTATGGATTTCAACTATAGGTAGGTATCTATAGAGCTTGACCACTACCTGGGAAGTTATGGAGCCCAATAGTTGTTAAGCTCCATGACTACCCAAGAAGCTATCATGATCCATAGTTTCCCAAAAAACTATTAGGATCCACTATTACCCAAGAAATGGTCAAGCTCTATAGCTTCCCAAGTATCTGCCACTATCTACAATTGCCTTGGTATTTGATAAACATATATTTGTATATATCATTCATTTTTTATGGTAGTATCTACCATTTGTATCAATAATTTCATTAAGTTAGTAAATTTAGTATGAAATTTTAAACTATTGAGTCTTAAATATAATATCTTCCGCTAAAATATTCATCATGGGAGGAGAGATTTGTAGGAATGAACTTGACAGTATTTCTCTATCAATTAATAATCCAATAATTTGGAAAATTTTATAGGAAGGAGAGATTATTAATTTCATGGAGATAATTGAGGGTTATGACCCTTGATTTAGAATTTTGGGAATAATTAGGGCTTTTATTCCTATTTATTTAAAAGTATAAGTATTAAAATTAGTTAATAATTAGGCCATAATTAACTTATTGATTTGTTACTTCTGATTGTTATTTATACTTTCTAAAAAAAGCAAATGAATAGAGAGAAATATAACCTAGCTTAAATTTTATTGATCTAACTGAGACAAGATCTAATATTCACTATGTAGGCCTATGCCAATATCATAAAAAAGATTTTCATTTTCATTTTCTAATTGGATAGGAGCACTAAAAGTGGACAAGAGTGAAACTAGTGCTATAGTCCTTTCCAATGTTATTATCTTGAGGATCTAAGCTTTCTAGGTTCTGTTTGACAGGTTTGTATGACCCTAACTCTAATGTTTTGGTAGATAAAAGTTTGTATATCTCCCTATAGAGTAGATTATTTCTTCAAACCCTATCTTCCATTTTTCTTTAACCAAATTTGAGCAAGAGGAGGGGGGTTAATGTGTGTAAGATACACTAGACGTGCTTCACACCTCATGTGTGGGCACACTACCTACATACCAATACTTTGAAGAGGGATCAAGCCATATGTAGTTCTCACTTTGAAAGTGTTTGGTGTAATTGTGATATTTGAATGTAAGGAAATGATAAACTAGGTGTGCTTGAGATGACTAGGGATTGTTAAGGATTTGAATAAGCTAGAAATAGTATTGGATGGTTGTACATAGAGAATAGGGAAATGTGCTTGAGTAGTCTTTCTTGTATTCTTTCTTGCTTTGTGATATTTTCCAACCATTTCCAAATGATATTTATTGGGCTTAGATAGGGTTCTATTGGTCATGGGTTAAATACAATCATGCTAAGCTGACATAATGACAAAGAAGATTCAGGGAAAATGGTCATTTTGGCTTGAAAGCTGATTGGATAGGAGTGTTGGAAAGGGGATAGTGTTGTAGTCCAACATGGGTGATATTGTCTTAGAGGTTTAATACCTAGGGGTATGTAAAAATAATGGAAAATGGATCTCAAATAAGTTGGAATGAGGTCTTTAAAGCCTACAGATGACTAAGAATTAGTGAAAATAAGCCTAAGATGGTTTGGAGAGAAAGCAAGAGGGACCTATCGGTTAGGTGTCACAAGCCATGCTAAATTTACCAATTTTTGCATTTTATATGACTACATTTTCCCTCCTTTATTTTAGTGATGCAAACAAGTGAAATACTAGGATAAAGGAAAAAATAAAAAGTGTACCTAAACTTAGATGTAAAGGTGAAGCTCATGTTGTTGTTTTGATGTTGGGTTGTGCATAGAGAGAGAGCATGTCATGAAGTGTGAGTCTGCAAGAAAAAAATAAGATTAGACCAATTCTTACTAGATATGCTATATCTAAAATAATATTGTACAAAGCTAGATAAGAGAGAGGAAGAGAAATGAATGAATACACCTCACCAATTATGCGACCAATACAAAACCTATTATGATTCTAAGTAATGCTAGATGATTTTATACCAAGAGTAGTATTACAAATGGAGTTGAGTGCTCAATTCCATAGAAAGTGGCTCATTAATGTATACTTTTCCCCTTTGGTATCATCATCACCCACTAAGTGAAGCTAGGTGGTCATGTGTGTGTTGATCAACATCTAGACTTTGTGTCTAATTCCTCTAAATAGGTGGCTCAAGAATACAAAGGATAGATAGTCCTTTGGCTCCATCATTTCCCCATGAAATGAATCTATGAACTAATACCAGTATGAAATATATGTCATATGAGATGGATCTTAAATTTCATGAATGTAATATGATTTAAAAATGTTGGCATGGATATTTGAATATATGCTAGAAGCTAGGCCACTCTTGTCCACTCCAAAAGATGGAGATTAGGTTTATATAAAATCCATTCTGAACTAGTGCCCTAGGCTTGTATGAAAGCCACTCAAAAACTTGAGAACATAAGAACTAAAGAAGTTAGGCTTGTCTTAAAACAATTAAAAAATTGTGCCAACCACCTATAGATGGAATAAGGCATGTAACTACTGAGCATACATGGGTAATATTGAACTCAAAAATAAAATAAAATAAAATAAGTGTACCATGCACATTGCCCCTAATCACTGGCATATGAAACATGGATTTTGATCTAGAATTCGTACCAACTTCCCTATCTAAAACTAGAAGTGAGAACCATAATGTCATCCATGATGCCCCCTATATCTATATTCTCTAAGAAAAACTATATTGAAACTACTAATTTTGGTTTAAACTATAGCTAATAAAATAGTAATTAAACTTACCTTTCTATCTATTTTTGGAAAATTTGATTTTTTTTCTATTTGGATAGGAGTGCTAAAAGTGGACACTAGTGGCACCAGCACTATTGTCCATGTTGAGCATTGTTGTCTAGGGACAAAATTGGTAACTATTCTAGATTTTTGACCATCTATCTATTCTATTTTGATGTATGGTTACTATTCTGACTGTTCTAAAAATTATTGTTTTGACCATTAGGATCTATGATCTCTGAGATAAGACTCTTGTTTGTTGCCCCCTCTTCTGAGGGTAGGAATGAAGACCTTGCAATAACTACCCTTAGAAGAAAGAGCCTTGTAAGTGTGTTATGATATAAAATATATGATATAACAATGATAATTGACAAGATATCTCAAGATATAACATGTTTTATATTGAGAGATTGTTAGATCAACATGGGTATGCCTAGATAGATATAATAATCTAAAATCATGTGTAATGTATTGAACTAGGACTGGAAGTATTAGTTATTAGTTCTCATGGAGGTATGGAACATGATATCCATCATGGCATCCAATAAGTAAGATAATGCATGATTTGGATCATGGCATTGAAAATAATCAAAACTAATCAAGTAACAAGCACACAAGGTAGGGAAAAACAAGTATACAAGAGTGGCCTAAGGTCCAAGCAAACAAGGGACAAGGGCACATGTCACTCAAACTAAAAAACAAGCATACAAGGCATGTTCAAATGTCACATATAATTGAAACAAGAAAGTTGGTGAGAAATCCATAATCACATAAAAGAGTACAGGCAAGGGACATTGGAAAATTTCCAAAGGCACACACATGAATAGAAGCAAAGGACATTGGAAAATGTCCTAAGGCATGCACAAGACATAGAATAAAAGGACATTAAAAAATATCCTAAGGCACATACAAGAGACAAAAAGGAACTAAGAAATGCAATCACATCTAGCTATGCTAAGCAAGGAAGGAAAGCATGTAAAGACTAGAAAATATAAGCACATCTAACTAATCAAAGAAAGAGTGAAATTATGTAAGACATGTTAGTACAAGACTAGGTATATGTAAATAAATACAAAAATTTTAAATACTAGTGAGTGTTAATAGAGTAATCTATGTAAGCTAGTAAATAATGTACATCAACATGATAACTAGAGTGTGTTGTGTAGGAATGACATAACTTGGATGGTGTAGTCATGTAGGAGATTTCCCCAGGGGAAGATATATCAATATGCATCTTGTATACAGGAGTATGTAGGATTCCCCCTCAATGGGTAGAGTGAACAAATCAAGGGTCTGGAAGTCACTGCACACACTCAAAAAAAATCAAGTGAAGAATACTAATGTAGATAAATCAACAAATAATAAGCATAGAACAGCAAATGTAAGTCTAGCATATGAGTAGAAATGTAAATCATGGAGGATGCATACAATTAATATGTTTTTATTTTTGTGACATATTTAAATGTTGTTGGAGTTTGAAATTTTGTATTATTTTTATATTTTAATAATATTTGAGTTATTTATAATCAATCATAGGGAAATTATGTACAATCAAGCATAGGAGATTATGTACAAGTAGGATAAGAGAAGGTGATACTAACTGATGAGTCTCATAGGAGACTCCCTATCATGGTGTCATGTATCAAGGAAAGGAATAGTGCATGATCAAGAAGCATAATGGATATGCTAAGACTATGGCTCTAAAAGCTATATATGTTGTAAATGCTTTGAAGTCTCTGAAGGGGAAACTAACTATGGGGTCTTCTTGTAACTCTAAGAACTAGATGCAACTATTGGGATCTTAGGGACCCAGCTGGTATTAGGAGAAAGTCTCTCAACATGTACTCTATGTGTAGATGCATGAGATCTCAATGAGACTACCTTGGCTGTGAACATTGCAGTTGGAAGTTATCTAGAGTCCTAAAGTGATGGAGGTGTATGAACCCTTTGTGCTAGAAATGGATGCCTTGACTATGTCTAAATCAAAACTAGAGGAGGAAGTATAATTGGTGGCAAAACTAAAACTAGTGGTAAAACTAGAACTAGTGACTGCAAAGTAGAAGATATCTCTAAAGTGGGGAGTGGTAACTTATATGGAACTCTACCAACTATAATAACCTGATTATCATGGATGAATTTCACACATATATTAATTTTAGAAGGTTTTGCTTGAAGTTTCTAGATCTATGGTTGACCAAGTAACATATCAAAAAATCTTGCACTTAGAACAATAGTGAATGATGTGGCCATGTGTGTTGGACCAACCTATAAAAGAAGTACAATCTCACCCAATGAACTCTATATGTGCCCATTGAATTTGATAATAACTATGTCCATTAAGGTAATATCCTAATTTGAATATCCCAAATGCTATAGTAATTTCATAATGCACATGTTTACATTGGATGCATTATTGATAAGAACATTATGAATAAGATGATTATGAATGTAATCTCTAATAAAGAGTGCCTGATAATCCAAATCATTCTTGATGATCTCCTAATCTGAGAAGGAGATGCAAGGTCTAGCTAAAACTCTATAATTATATATACCAATCATGTTTCTCAAAGGATGAATCTCAATTGAAGGTGCCCTATATGTATCTGGTAGTGGATGTGCATGATATGCATAGTGAACCCCTAATGTATCCACTATTTCCTATTTGGAGTGCTATAGAAAAGGATCTAAAAATATTTTCAAATCTTTATCTTGTGTTTTCTTTGCCTTAGGAGGCTCAATTGAAGTGCCAAGATCAATATGATTTCCATTTATTAAATCCTATATCTTGTGTCTCAAACTAATGCATCTATTTATTGTATGGCCTGGTGCCTTATGAGACTTGCAAAATACATTTTGATCGTATCCTCATAGAAGAGTCTTTGTTGGGTCAAATTCCTAAATAAGAGGGAGAGATATGATGTTAAATTCCAATAACTACTATAAAACTCTAGTTGGAGAAAATGGTATATTGGTAAATATACACTAAGGAGGTGTTGATAAAACCACATGTTGAGGGGGATCTAAAGCTGCATTAACTATAGGTTGATTTTGAGTCTTTTTATCATTGATATTAACTATGTATGGGACTTTATTTTACTCTTGTTGAATATTTCTAAGATGCTTTTGTACTTGAGTTTGCCTATTAAAATTAACTTCACTTATCTTTCCTTTAGTTTCTGACACAATTTAGGAAAGGAAGAGAATATTTTCAACATAATTGATTCATGCAAAGTTGTTAAGAGACTCTATTTGAAGATATCTTGTAACTCTTGATCAGCTATGGGGTTAGTCATCTTAGCCAAGATAGTCTTATCTTGAAGAACATAATCTGTGAGATGCTCATTTGACCTTTATTTTTGTTGTGTAACTTTGGCATATGAAACATTGTCACCAATGTTAATGCTAAAATGAGCTAGGAACATGTCAAATAAAGGATTTAATACACTGACTGACTAATTTAGTAAACTAAAGAACCATTGTAAATCATAATCCTTTAGGCTACATGGAAAGAGCTTCATAAGTAGCCAGTCATTTGGTACATTATCTAAGCATGCTACATGAAAAGATCCCAAATATGTCTTTGGATCACCCTTATGATCACAAGGAGTAAGCTTGGGTTGAACAAAACCTTGTGGCAAGGGTGTGGAAGCAATGTGGGAATCCAATGGTATATGCAATAGATAAAAAGAGTCCAAATCTTATGTAGGTCTAGTAGCACCTTGCTCAAGATTCAAAACCTTAGATTGAAGAGATTTTATCTCTTGCACAAGGGCTAGCACATCAGGAGACAAAGATGTACTAGTTATAGCTGGTGTCATAAAAGAAGGTTAGGTTGTTGTATTGGGTTATTGAGAAATAGTTTCCCCCTTAGTGTCATTTACAAATAGTTGCTCTGTAGGAATGAAAAACTAAACTTGTTTAGCCTTTTTTATTCTCATGAGAGATTATAATATAAGAGTATGATCTTGAGGTTGTTCCTTGAGTCTTTCTTTGAAACTTTGGAGGATCAAATCCTTGTTGAGTACAACTTCATTTTCAATAATGCGTGGAGTAGATAAGTAATCTAATGTGGTGTAGCATGGGCATCAGTGTGTATGTCATCATTTTTATTCTCATATTGCTCATTGTTTGAATTATTCTCACTAAAATTGGTGTAATTCAAATGTGTAGAATAAATAGATGGAGTTTGAACTAGTTATTTATCTATGGTATATTTTTGAGTTTTAAGAATATAGGTGAATTCAAGAGGATTGCCACTAAGTATTGCACTTCATCTTGAAGGAAGAGATGAAAATAACTTAGGTGGCATAAGGAAAATAACTTGGATGATAGTAAAAAATATTAAATGGATATAAACTAAACAAGGAACTGGAATATGTATAAAAAGGATACAAAATTTGCACACATGTAAGGTGATTCCTCAAGAAGTGAATAGGAGATAGTACATACAACTAGGGTTTGGATAATTATATTTTTTCAAAATACTATGGAATTTTAAAAATGAAAGTAAATTTTTGAGTTTAAATATGCAATTAAAATTTCAAAATATTATTGGAAAATGCTTGATTAAATAAGACCTAATATGTGTAACTAGGGTTTTGAGATAAATAATTTTTTTGAAATTACTATTGAATTTTGAAGGGATTTTCTAATTTTAATATGCTATAAATAATTGAAAAACTTATTGGAAAAATAATGTGACCTAGTATGGGTAACTAGGGTTTAAAAGAAAATTATTTTAAAATTTACTACTAAATTTCAAAATTTGAAATGAATTTATGATTTAAATATTCAAGTAAAAATTCAAAAATTTATAGGAAAAATTAGTATGAATTTTACCTTAGGGATTTTAGGGTTTTTATGCACAAACGAAGTAAGTCAAGCTCACCAAATGATTTAACAATTTTGGGAATAACTAGGGTTTTTATTCCTATTTAGTTAAAAGTTTGAGTAGTAAAATTAGTCAATAATTATGCCATAATTAACTTACTAATTAATTAATTATGATTTTTGTTGACTTTCTAAAAATACCAAATTAATAGAGAGATATAACTTAGCTTAAACTATGCTAATCTGAATGAGATAAGATCTGATATTCATTGTGTAAGCCTAGGACATTGTCACAATAGAATTCTAACTTTCATTTTCTAATTGGATAGAAGCACCAAAAGTGGATAGGAGTGGCACTAGCACTGTAGTCCTTGTTTGGCATTATTGTCTTGAGGATATGAGCTTTCTAGGTTTTGTTCAATGGGTCTGTGTGACCCTATATCTAAATTTTTGATAGCCAAAAGTATGTAAATCTCCTTGTAGAGTAGATTCTTTCTTCAAACCCTATCTTCCATTATGATTTGACCAAATTTGAGCAAGAGGGGGGTTAGTGTGTATAATATGCACTGGACATACTTCACATCTTTTGTGTGGTCATGTTGCCTACATACCTATACTTTGAAGAGGGATCAATCCATATATATTTCTCCCTTTGATAGTTCTTGGTGCAATTGTGATATGAGAATGTAAGGAAATACTAAAATAGGTTTACTTGGGATGACTAGGGAATGGTGTAAGGATTCGAATAAGCTAAAAATAGTATTATATGGTTATATGTAGAGAATAGAGAAATATGATTGATTAGTCTTACTTGTATTCTTTCTTATTTTGTGATATTTTCCAACCCTTTCCAAATGAACTTTGAATGGGCTTATATAAGGATCTATTAGTCATGGGTTATATGTAATCATGCTAGGCCAACATAATGACAAAGAGTATTTAGGAAATAATAGTCATTTTGAATCAAAAAGTGATTTTAAAAGAGTGTTATAAAGGGGATACCCTAAGTTCTAGTTTTTTAGTCCAAACTAATCACTATTGTCCTAGAGGTTCGATACCTAGGGGGATGGAAAGAGAATAGAAAATGGGTCCTTGCTAAGTTATAATGAGGTATTGAAAGCCTATGGATGACTGTGAATCAATGAAAATAAACTTAAGAGGGTTAGGAGAACAAACAAGAGGTACCTATGGATTAGGTGTCACAATCAATGCTCAAGTTACCAACTTTTTTCATTTTATATAGCTATAACCCTCATATTTATGTTGAATTCACACAAGGATGGAAAATTCACACTATAAAAATGTGGGTGGTGTCTATTTTGGTTTTAGATGTAGTCATTATTCATGTTAATGGGATGAGTATATAAGGGATAAAGTTCTAAAAATAAACTTAGTATATAAAAATGGGAAAAGGAGATTTTTTTTAAGGACAATGATAAGCTCATAAATTTTCAAGGTGGTTATCTTTGTGATTCATTCATTTCTCCCAATAATGATGTGTTGAAGTAGTTTATGAAGTATATCAATCTAGAATGTCTCTATAAGGAGTGTATGCCTACCATTTTATGTTTATTTATCACTTTCAACATAAAATTACTATTAGTATTCCATTTTACCTAATGATGTCATTAAATATTTGTGTTATCAAAGTGAAACTTGGTAAGATGGCCACACATCTATAACAAGGTTAAATAAACTAAGATATATGGAATACCTATGTATTTTAGGATATAAATAAATGCAAAATTTTTGTTTCCTCCTTTAAAACAGGGTTTTGTTTAGCATCAAATAGTCTAGGTTGTAATATTTCTTATAGTAATGCGAATAACAACATAGGATAAATGGAATGAATAATTACCCAAAATTTTAAAGTGTTCATTTAAAATAAATTAGGTGTACATAAATTAATGTATATTTTCTACATTTTCCAACACAAATTTTTAAAGACCAATAAAGTTTACACATAACCCAGAAAGTACATATTTTAATAGATTTATTCACTCATATATTATACAACACACACACACACACACACACACACACACACACACACACACACACACACACACACACACACACACACACACACACACACACACACAATAAATAATCAGCAAATCTTAAGAAATCTATTCATATTATAATTTATCTACTTTTAATTCATCATAGTCTTTAATATTGAATATCTTGTATAAAAATACAATCATTCTTTCCTACTGATCTTTGATCATAAGAACTTTTGAACCCTTTTCTAATGATAATCATCATATTTATGGTATAAGAGGGTGTAACCATATTTTAGCCACTTAAATAACCATATTTTTGGTAAAACATTTCTATTTTACTATTAATTTTCCCAAAATGTCTTTAAAAGGTAAATATGACATTTTAAAGTTATTACAAATAGTGCAATAGATAAATATAAAGTTGGAGAGAGAAAAAGTAAATTTTAGTGGTTATTAAGAAGAAAATAATTTTTACTAAGAGGGATCCTAATTAATTGATGAAACTAAATTTAACTCCTATTTATATGATTATTTAAACCTACACAATCTGAATGATTGAATAACTTTTATAATTATCGTAGCAATTTGAAGCACACACTCACATGTTCTCATCTAGCTAACTGACAACTAGTACTCCACTCTCAATCATATGAGAAATGAAAAAATGATGTTGGGATAGGTCACTCACTTTAAATGACTACATGTTTTTTTTATTTCCTAATGGAATGCATGAGAATATTTTCTTCTCCATATGATTCTTTCTCCAACTCAATCTCTCAATACTTGCTCTACATTATACAAGATTTCATAGTTTTGAAACTAGTTTCTTGTTATCTTGTTCTATACCATATCCAATTGTCAATTCACATAAATATAATATAATAAGGCTTTTATTTGAGATATATATCAATATATTATATATCAAATAATGTGTTAAAAATGTATATGTGCATGTAATAGTTATCTTGAATATGTGTGAAGATTTTGAAGAAGAGAAATGTGATACTAAGTTTGAAAGAAATTTGAATCTAATTGTATCAAAATAATTAAAACAACCCCAAAAAAAATTATAACTATATATCAGAGTACATTTTTGGATGTGTGTTGGACCCAATACCTCACTTGTTAATACAAGTGATAGATGGTACACACATGTATGCACAATTAGAATTGTAGGAAGTGAACTAAGGTAATTAGCTACAAATAACTACATACAAAGGGTAATGTGTGGAATCATGTTACATTTATAAATTTTATGGGGTTTGGTGCCTATGTAAACATACATAAATAAGACCCAAATGCCATATGTGCCACTTTTACTTCCACATAAGACCATTTCTAGGTCCTTAACCCTAGGTAAATACATCACTCTCCTTAGTGGGTTTTAGTTCTACTCGAGGATGGTTGGGATCTTAAAATTAGTTTAACTGGGAAGGATAACTCTAACATCCTAAGTTATCATTCAGGTTAAAATAGTTTTACATTAAAAGTACTGGTTACCTTATTGACCTAACCTCATCAAACATGATTTTAGACAATTAAATTATAATAGCAATCAGAAATCAATTCATACATATAAATTTTATTTTAAGTATGAAATATAAATATTATTTCATAAGAGAGAACATAACAAGAACATGTTTAAGACTCAAGGCCTAACAATGCTACCAATTGATGTCATAATCATCTTGCAACCTTAAATGCCACCACAACATAACCTTAATAGTTCATACAACACTCAATTAATAAGCATGAATGTCATTATTAAAATAATGAACAATGATATAATTAAGATCAATATCATCATTCATCAAATAAATAATTGAATCCATATAATGACTTTATATTAGCATAGCTAATGTGATACAATAAGATAAATAGAGTTCAAACATAATACAATTAAAGTATCCATTCAATTATTCATTAACCATTTAATCATTTATAAGGAAAGGACATATATATTATTCCAATATTTTTAACCATTCTCTGACTTAAAATTTATTTAACCCAATAAACCACTATCATCTTACCTATTTATAATAAAGGAATTATTAAAGGAATCAATTCTTATATAATAATTTCCATTACCATCTAAGGAAATATATCTCATTATGAACAAACATAATAAACCATCATATTCCATAGTTGAATAAGTATAACCAATCTTGTATTTAAATGAACTAGATGATTTATAAGTACATAAACAATGATAATTTTTATACAATAGAATGCATACAACTTACACAAACATAAATTTAGCTAAGTTTATAGTTCAGTGGAACCCAAATAAAATGTTCCATTAAAGGAACTATTACAATTTTATATTGGGTATGCCATGGGCAGCAAGGCAAGCAAATTTAGTTATCAAAAAGGGAGCAAAATCACATGCAGTGCATTAAGATGAAAAATCAGAAAGTATGCATGCCTCCATCATGTGTTTATATAATATTAAACAAGGTATGGAACAATATTCATCTAACTCATTTTATTCAATTGAGAAATCTAACATAGTTACAACATCAAGTTTAAATTAATTCATTTAAGACTTTAGAACCTAATCCCATTTCATGCAGGCTTTGAAATAAACAATCCCACTCATGAATTCTACTCATGTCTACAAACCATCTTTATTAAAATACATCAACTCATGAATCATTTACTATTAAATGAAAAAATATAATTAATATGTTTCATATTTAATTCATGCAATATACATATCTTTATTCGTAACTAGTTATGTCTGCAATGTATTTTAGATGTGAGGGTTTTATTTATATTTCCACATGCACCAGAAGCTAGTATGATTGAATGATCCTTCCATAGCTGAAACAACTAATAAATCTCCATGTTCCATACATATTTTATATAAAAATGAATTCATGACTATATATTGTAATGTATCAAAGATAATCATTAAACTAGTTTACTTGGTTAACCAAAGTCTATTTGTTTCTATATTAAGAAAATATATTTATATGACTAAGTGTCTATATTACCAAATAAAAATATTATTTTTGTATTAGAATTATCAACTTAATGTTCCAAGTTACTTATTAATTCTATTTTTTATGCTTCTAAGTAACATTATGTAATTGTCTAAGTAAATCTTTACTTATGACAAACATCAAGTAAATTTAATCTGATATTGAGATCATGTACTAAACCAATAAACTAATATAGAAATGATACAATAATCCATATTAACATATCCTAATCATATAATTAATATTAAAAGAGTAATTTTGCATTAACAACATTAATAGAATGCTTTATCAATAGGAGGGGAAGCAAAATAAACATTTTAGTAAACTAATATATAAAAGGAATTACCTTCATCAATATATATCAATTTAGCTTTGTACGCTTTAAGCAATAATTAAGCCTTTTATTCATTTTTTACATTCCATTATCAACACAAGTTAGTGTTATCATAACTAACCAATACTAGATCAAGGGAGCATACTAACTAAATTTAAAATAAAACAACATTAATATAATCAACAAATTAAATAATGTGTAATTAACAAAATTAATTCATTATCAACTTACTTCACATGTTCATGAGATTGTTGAAGCATGGGGTAGCAAGTGACTAATTTGGACAAGCCCTCCCAACCAACCCTATGATCCCAACCATTAGTGGCCCTTACCACCCCAACCATTAGTAAGATGGTGGTTATAGTAACCAGGGATTTGATAAGATTTATAAGCAATTAAATTTTGAACCAGTAGACATATCAAAAAAATATATAACACAACTAAAGATAACAATCACCATTCTGAGGTGAGATAGGAATAACTAATCCATCTTCAATATAAATCTAAAAAAGGGATAACTATTAGAGGCTATTGAATGATATAGAATATATTAATAACTAATCCATTCTATAGATTTTGAGATAACCAACTTGGATACCCATCCATGTATGTAGTCATCCTTATCCGTCTTGATTATAAATTTATACCCCAAGTATACAATATACCTATTAAATATTTAATTATTTGGATCGAGTCTGAGAATGGAAACCCAATAACAATACAATCAAAATAAAATGCATAAAATATAAATTAATGATTACAAACACATAATAATTTAGATAATTTTTTCACTAAATTCATGCATACCACATCCAAAAAAAATAATATAAAACATTTCTATAAAAAAGTAACACTTACAGGTTAAAAATCAAACCCTTGTACTCAGTAAATACAAATGAAATTCTAGAAAACTTTATTTGATACCCTCAAATTTTCTAGCAGAGCATTACCATTAACATTCATTTCAAACTTAATAGAGGTAAGTTAGTAAGTCTTATGTAAGAATTTCGTCAATAAGACACAAAATTTCAACAACACATCCATTAATATGTGCCATAATTATAACATGTAAAGACCATTAAAATACCTAAAAAGATATATGTATATGTAAAATGATAGGTTTAGTTTAAACAACCAGTCAAAACATGTTTCAAAAATCATGGCCAAATATATATAAAATATAGTCAAAGAATAACATGAAAACCCAATCAAGTTCTTACTTCAAATAATCCATGATAAACATGAATGAAAATAAACTCAGTCAATGAGTAAGTAAAACCCAGTTTAATATCTTTCACAAGATTTGTTAGATCACTAAGCCATTCTTCCTCAATAGAATACACACAAAAAAATATAGTCACCAACTTTAAAAAAACCCTAATCATTTTACAAAATATTCAACATATATATAAACATGTAAAATCCATCAACCATTTATTAATGAAACCCAAATCAAAATCTCGTTCTATAGCTCATATTAAAACATAGTCACATATTATGAAAACTCAAATGACTATTAATAATTTTGCATGTAGCCACAAAGGAACATCATGACCCATAAATAAAAAGCCCATTAATAATTCATTCTAGAAATAAATTCAAGTGTATAAACCTAGAACAACCACCTATTTTTTGTCAAGAATCCATGACGATAGAATGAATACAAAGTCATAGTAAAATGGAATAACAAAAGTATATAAACAAGTGTAGGTTTAAAAATATGAACCGGCTTATAACTAGTTAATAGTTCATCCTTGGAACCCAATAATAAAATTTAAACTTAATTATTTTGTATAAAAAAAATACATAGTCACATTAACTAGGTTGAGTCCACATCTAATTTGTATAGATAATTACATAATCATAAAGATATAGGTTTAAAACATGAAGTGCATCGATTAACCAAATCACCTAACCAAACAAAATATCCAATGCATGTAAGAGACCATGAAACCCATAAGAATATATATACCATTCATAATACAATAAAACCATTAACATTCCATTTCAACATAGAACCAACAAACCTAATAAGGTAACAAAAATATAAAATCCTCAAAGCTTTCTCATGCACATAGTCAACATAAAACATTTCCAAAGACAATATTTAAACAAAATACAATTGATACAAAACTAGACAATGAATATGTATCTATTTTGAAAATTTACATATAAAATACAAAATATTGATTCATATAAAATTATGGAAAGGATTGGATACACATCCAAAAGTCCTAAGACATTTAGCTGCATATGCATCCTTCTATTTTTTCAAACAGTTTTCATCAATAGAATAAATAACTAGACATAATAAAAAAAGCTTACCCTAAAAATGTAGATAAGGACAAACTCAAAAATTAAACAAGATAGAATGCATAAACCTTTAATTTCTAATCCTTGTTTTGAAAAATCCAACATGATCATGTTTAAAAAAACTAATCAAACTCCACTATTTTCTCCATTTCATTTTCATCTTGCTAACTCCATTAATTCTTTCCATCCACTGCCTAACTCTCCATGCCTTATGTCTAATTCTCCATACCCATTCAATGCCTGCATTCAATTTGAGGAGAGATAAATCCTCTCTAACATTCCAAAATGTAATCCCCACCAAAAATATCTATTTAATGCAATGGTCATTAAATGACCTATCTCAAATGGTCGATCCACTAACCAATAACCAACCAATGAAATAAAATGAATTAACACTAATCCACCCAATTAACATTAATGAATTGTTAACACCAAAACTCATTCAAAGTCTATTTTTCTAACCAATCAAAATAATAGATGTTAATAAAATTGATTAACATTAATCCCATTTATGCCATCGAATATATGACAATATACCAAATAATTAAATCATGATTTAATATTAATGTTAATACCTTCACTCTATATACCAAGTATTGTAATAAACCATGTCACCACCTTCTAGCGTAAGGTTCTATATTGCCTAGGTAATAGTCAAAGGGGGATGTTATGGGTAGGTCTAGGTAGGTCCTTAAGAAAATCCATCTATACAAGTAATTAAAATTAAATAAGGTAAGCAAGTTCATAAAATAAATTACACGGATGAACTAAGAAAGTAACGTTATTCACAAAGGCAAGAGAAGTTTTTGTGGGCCACAAAATAAGAATAACAAAACATAATGAATCCAAATCAATATGTGACAAACAAACATAATGGTATAAAATAATACACCACTAAATGTAATAAGTATAAATGTTAAGATAGAGACATAATAGATGAGTAAATCAAGCTGTCCAATGATGGGAAATATAACTAAAAATCAAATATACTTGTCAAACTTTTCTAACCACTCAAAATTCTCTTCAGTACCTGATGTATCACTTCTAGCATCTACCTAGATCATAAGATGGTACCTAAAACCATAAAATTACACCAATAGTACAATATTGAATGATCGATAAATAATTATAGAAGTGTAATAACTATCAACTATAGTAATAATCTATAAAAATCATCAAATACATAATTAAACATGTAGTCCAAATACCACTGCATCAAGTTCAACCATATAGTCCAACTTAAGCAAATTAAATATGAGTAAGTTATACACCAGTAATAATAATGATTTAAATACTAAAATAGATTATAAAAAGGTAGAATTGTAACATTTTACACCCCTTGAAAGGGAGTCATCCCGATAACTAGTCAAATAGCCATGCATAATGTTGCCTAAAAAGATGTGCATTTTCCAAAGTAGTGATTATTTTATATATTGGGTCCCATTACACCAAAACCTATTTTATGTCTCTATTTCATAGCTTAATGTTGTGATGGTCTAGGATTGTCACTGGTTCCAACTAGATCTTTTCCAATTTATGACCTATAAATGAGTCCAATCCAAAACATGAGATAGATCAGGTAAATATTTTCTTATCAAATCAACATGAAATACATCGTCAATCATTGATAGATAAGGAGGAAGAACTAGCCAATAAGTAACCATATTAATATTTTCCACAATGTCTAAGGGTTTGACAAAATATGGAGCTATCTTGGAAACTTTCCCAAATTTTATAAAACTTTTTTGTAGTCTAACATGCAGAAAAACTATCATCCATGTTGAATTCACATAGACTTCTCTTTTGATCAACATAACTTTTTTTTTGATCTAATGCCACTTTCAAATTTTGCCTTATTAATTCCACCTACTTGTCATATTCTAGTAACAAATTAGGTCCAACAACATCTATATTTTCCAAGTTGTCCCAACCAAGAGGAGTTATGCACTTAAGCCCATATAGAGATTCAAATGGATCCATTTTTATTGTAGAATGGTAAGAATTATTATATGTAAATTCAAATAAATATAGGTAATCTTCCCATTTAGCTCTTTTATACATGACATACATGCACAACATGTCCTCAACCACCTACTTGAGCCTTTTAGTTTGGCCATCCATTTCTAGATGATATGAAGAACTAAAATTCAATCATGTTCCAAAGGCTACATTCAAGGTATGCCAAAATCTTGAAGTAAAAAACTTGTCACAGTCTAAAATAATCAATTTAGGTATGCCATGAAATCTAACCACTTCTTTCATGAAATGTTTTGTAAATATGAAAGTGTCATTATTCAAATTTCCAGCAATGAAGTGGCTAGCTTTAGTGGCCTTATCAATTACCATAAGAGTAATATCATGCTTGTTTCATGATTTAGGCATCCCTATAATAAAATTAAGTGAGATTACGGCCCACTTTTCTCTTGGAATATCATGAGGGTACATCATCCCTCTTAGATGGAAATGCTAAGCTTTAATCCAGTGGCATTTTAGGCATTTCACCACAAAATCAATGACATCATGCTTCATTTCAAGCCAAAAATAGAGCCTTCTCAGCTCATGTATAATCTTTGTGACACCTGGATGAGCATAATAAGTTTTTGTATGCACTTATTTTAACATATAATTTCTTAAGTTACCCAAGCCAGGTACATAAATTTTATTTTTATGCCTTACAAGGCCATTTGTTTCAACAAAAAAATTAACAAATCTCTTTACTATAGGCTTGTTAACCATACTTGATCTTACATAATTATAGAATTCATCAACAAGCTACTACTCCAAAATAACACTTCTAAAATTTTCTTATAAAACTAACAAGGTAGAAAGGTACATGCATCTTTGAGTACATCAGCCACATGATTCTCCTTTCCTTTGAAATATGATATGTTCATGTCAAAATTGCTCAAAATTTCTATCTACCTACATTGGCACACATTTAAATCATATTGAGAAAATATATACTCAAGGCTATGGTGATTAGAATTCATCTTTAAAGGTTTTCTCAACAAAAAATGTTTTCATTATTTAAGCACATGGACAATGGAAACAATCTCTACGTAATATATATGATAATTTTTTTCATGATCCTTTAGTTTTATTGAATCATAAACCATAAATTTACCATCTTAAGTCAAGATTCCTCCATATCCTTCCTTATAAGCATCATCCCAAGATTCAAAATTACCATTTGAGCATGTAATGATAAGTATAAGTGTTTTTGTAAGCAACACTTTTATATTGGTAAAATCCTCCTTGAACTAAGGAATCCATACAAATTTCTCTCTTTTACACTGCATAGAGGTGATAGGATGGGCTACATTAGAAAAAATTTCAACAAAGTGCTAGTAATAACTAGCCAAACCCATGAAGCTATGAACTTCATGTACATTTATAGTAGGCCAATCTTGTATGTCTTATTTTTCTTGGATCTACTACAATGCTAGCCTTAGAAATAATGTGGCCCAATAAAATGCACATTTGGAGAGTTTCCAATATAACCTATGTTGTCTTATTCATTACAATATTAAATGAAGGTGTTGATCATGTTGATCCTCATTTTTAGAATAAATGAGAATGTGATCAAGAAAAACTAACACAAACTTATCCAAAAAGTCTCTAAACATGTTGTTCATAAGATTCATGAAGGTCGAAAGTGCATTAATTAGGAAAAAATGCATAACTATGAACTCATAATGTCCATATCGAGTTTTAAAAGTTATTTTATAAATGTCCTCTTCATTGTTTCTTAGTTGATGGTAGCCTGATCTCAAATCAATCTTTGAGAAGATTAAAACACCCTTCATTGGGTCAAACAATTCATCTATCCTTGGAAAAATATACTAGTTTTTAATTATTACTTTATTAAGCAAGTGGTAATAAATCCAAAGACATAATTTACCATCCTTATTCTTCATAAAGGTCACTAGAGCACCCTAAGGAGACACACCTAGCTGAATGCTTCTATTATCTAAAAGTTATTGCATCTATACCTTTAATTCTTATAGGCTAGCCACATTCATGTGATGTGGATCTTTAGAAGTAGGGATATATCTGGGCATTATATCAATGGAAAAATCAAGCTCTCATTTAGGTAGTGAACTAGGTAACTTCTTAGGAAAAACGTCCATGAATTCCTTTAAAATAGGAAAAATTGTGTGCACTAATTCCTTTTCCTTGGTAATTCCTATAATTTGACTACTTAAATCTTGCATCCATTCCTAAAAATCCTTTTTAGCTATAAGGCTAAAAGCGTTTTACATCTTTTTGGCCCTTATATACCTTATAATTTTACAAGTTACCTAAGGTCATTAATGCACTACACTCTTTTTCCCACACAATCAAGTGTGGATTTATGTTAGTGTAACCAAGTCATCCCAAGGATGAGATCATAAGACCCTAAAGGTGTAAAATATAAATTCACCTTGGTCTTAAAGACACCAATATCAAGTTTTACTTGTTCTAATCATTCAATAAAAGGCACTTTCTTGTTGGTACCAAACTCAACCTTCCAACCTTCTCTTATCAAGATAGGTTTGATTTTATATTTATTAGTAGTAAAAAAAGAGATTAAATAATTAGTTGAACATAAATCAATCAAAATAGTCAAGGGAAAACTATTTATTGTACCTTTGGTTTAAATTGGAGTGGCATGTAAGTTAGCACTATGATTATCAAAAACAACATATACCTTGTGATTGGATGCTTATCTTGATTTCAATTTAGGACAGTCTTTTTTATAGTGGTTGTTACCACATTCTCAGTAAATAACATGTCTATAAAATGCTACCAAAATAGTATTAACACTCGTGGTAGTTCCATGTTGTTTTTTTGTTTTTGTTCCTTCTTAAAATAGAAAGATTTAGATGATTCATGAGACTTGAAATTTCTATTATTATTAGAGGACTTACTTAAATTCTTGTTTTTACCCTAAAATATATGGTTCTGATCTAATTTTAAAAAGTTCTTGTTCATGGGAGAAATACTTTTTGCTTTAGATGGCTATTAGTTTGAGTTAAATTCTTATCTTGCCTTTTAATGAGACTTTTTTTTTCCTTAGCCGTATAGACTAATTCAATTATTGCTTCCAAAGTCTTTAACTTCATCATGTTGGTATCATGCATCAATATTTTATTGATCCCAAGTTTAAACTTAGTAATCTTGATTTCTTCATCATGCATATAGTTCACATGATTCATCAAATTTAGAAACTTGTTCTCATACTCAATAACAAACATGTTTTCTTATTTTATAAGTTATAAAAAAGTGATTTTATGCTCTTTATAGCTGGCATTCAGGTATCTTTTATAAAAATGAGTCTCAAAAACTAGCCAATAAAGGTTCAAGGGTTGATATCCTTTAATGGCATAAAGGCCATTCCACCACAGTGATGTAAGAGCCACCATTTGATAGTTTCTACCTTGTTTTTCACATTTGATATCATTTTATGTAGGTTAAAATGTTTATGAAAGTGGATCAGCCATGCATTGACTACATCACCTAATTCCTCACCCAAAAATGTAAGAAGTGGAAGCTTCTTTAGCTCTTTGATGATTGGGTCAACTATGGTCAAAGGTAATTCTTGAATCATAGGTCCTTCTACTTGTCCCATTTCTAATTTAAGTACTTATTCTAAGGATACCCCTTCAAGATTATTTAGACTTTGCTCTTGGTTATCAATATTTCCTTACAAAGTGTTAAGGGTTGTCAAGGTTCCACTAAGGATCTCCTCATGCTTGTTGGTTGGATTCCCATCGATAACATTAGCATTTAGAACCTTGGTATTGATATCATCATTATTTATGGGTATCTCTTCTTATTTATGAATGGGGATGTAGTCATGATGATCCTTTCCTCATCCTTTACTTCTACCCCTATCTGGGTTGACATTGAAAGGGTTATGTGGATGTTGCCTTCACTTGATCACATTCTAACCATTTTGATAATTACAAAGTGATAAGTCAGTGGATAATGAATTTAAATAAGAAAATTTGTTCCCAAAGTTCCCTAGGGCAAAAAATTACTCTAATACCAAATGAAATGACTCAAAAAAATTTGGAATTATCTATCAAAGTATATTTTTGGATGCATATCACACCCAATACCTTGATAATACAAGTGATAATCATTTAATGCACTCATTTACATAAACCAGAACTGAAGGAGGTAAACTAAGGTAATTAGCTAGAGGTAACTACATACAAAGGTTACTATGGTGATGTGTTTTACCTTTATAGATGTTATGGGTTTTTGGGTGTATCAATGTACTTATACATGGATAGGACCCTAGTGCCATATGTGGCACTCGTACTTCCACATAAGACCATTTTTATGTCCTTAACCCTAGGTAAATACCTCACTCTTATGAGTGGGTTTTAGTTCCACTTGAGGATGGTTAAAATATTAGAATAAATTTAATTATAAAGGATAACTCTAACATCCAAAGTTATCATTTAGATTAAAATAGTTTTACATTCAAAGTATAAGTTATTTTATTGACCTAACCTCATAATAAAACATGATTTTAGACAAGTAAATTATAATATCAATAAGAAATCAACTCATATGTGTAGATTTTATTTTAAGTAAGCAACATAAATATTATTTCATAAGAGAGAACATAACAAATAAAGATTTAAGAGTCAAGGCCTCGTAGTGCTATCGATTGAAGACATAATCACCTTGCAGCCTTGAAGGTCACCACATCATTGCCTTAATAGCTCACACAACACTTAATTAATAAGCATACATGCCATTACTATAATAATAAATAATGATATATTTAAGATCAATATCATTATTCATCAGATAACTTTTATGTCAGCCTATAATTGAATCCATGTAATGACTTTATATTGGTATATCCAATGCGATATAATAAGATAAAGAGAGTTCAAACATAATAAAACCAAAGTATCCATTCAATTATTTGTCAACCATATAATCATTCATAAGTAAATGACATATATATTATTCTAATAGTTTTAACCATTATCTAACATGGAATTTATTTAACCTAATAAATCACTATCATCTTAACTAGTCATAAGAAAGGAATTTATTAAAGGAATCAATTCTTCTTATATAATAATTAAAGGAAATGATTTCTTATGTTTGTTCATAATGAGATTTAAGGAAATGTATCTCATTATGAACAAACATAAAAAACCATTGTATTCTATATTTTAACAAGTATAACTAAGCTTGTATTCAAATGAGCTAGATGATTTATAAGTACATGAATAGTGGTAATTTTCATACAAAATAATTCATACAACTCACACAAATAGAAATTAAATCGAGTTTATAGTTGAGTGGAACCCAAATAAAATGTTTCATTTAAGGAAATTTTACAATTTTGTATTGGGCATGCCATGGGCAATAAGGCAAAAAAAATCAACTATCAAAAAGGGAGCAAAATCACATGCATCTCAAGAAGGTGAAGAATTATAAAGTATGCATGCCTCCATCAAGTTCTTATGTAATATTAAATGAAGTAGAAAACAATATTTATCAAAATCATTTTATTCGATTGATTAATCTAACATAGTTGTAACATCAAGTTTAAATTAATTCATTCAAGACTTTATAACTTAATTCCATTTCATACAGCCTTTGAAATAAACAATCCCACTCATAAATTATATTCACATCTATGAAACATATTTATTAAAATAGATAAACTCATGAATCATTTACTATTAAATTAAATAATAAAAGTAATATGTTTCATATTTAATCCATGCAATATACATACCTTTATTCGCAACCAGGTATGTTTGAAATTTCTTCTAGAGGTAAGGATTTTATTTATATTTTCACATGCACTAGTAACTAGTATGATTGAATGATCCATGCATAGTTGAAACAATCAATACAACTAAATTTTCCATATATATTTTATATGAAAACAAATTCACAAGTATTTATTGTAATGTATCAAAGATAATCATTAAGTTATTTTACTTAGTTAATTTAAGTCTATTTGTTTCTATATCAAGAAAACATATTTATATGTCTAAGTGTCTATATGACCAAACCAATAGATTACTTTTTTATTATAACTATCAACAAAATGCTCAATGTTACTTATTAATTTTATTCTGTATGCTTCTAAGTAACATTATGTAATTATCTAAGTAAATCTGATTTGATATCAAGATCATATACCAAACCAAGAAACTAATATAATAATGATTATTCTAAGTTAACAATATATAAGAATCCATATTAACTCATCTTAATCATATAATTAATAATAAAAGAGTAATTTTGCATTAACAACATTAACAAAATGCTTTATCAATAGGAAAGGAAACAAAAAAAACATCTTAATAACTTAATATATAAAAGGAATTACCTTCAACTACATATATATATATATATATATATATATATATATCTCTTCTTACCCTTTAAGTAGTAATTAAGCCTTCCATTCATTTTTTGCATTCAATTATCAACACATGTTAGTACTATCATAACTAACCAATACTAGATCAAAATAGCATAATAACTAAGTTTAAAATCAAAAAATATTAATATAATCAACAAATTAAATAAAGTGTAATTAACATAATTAATTCATTACTAGCTTACTTCACATGTTCAGAAGATCATCGAAGCATGGGGAAGAAACTGACTAATTTGGATACGCCCTCTCAACCAACCATATAAGCCCAACCATGGATGACACCACTCCAACCGTCAACAAGATGGTGGTTGTGGTATTGATGAATGTGAAGAGAGTTATAAGTAATCAGATTTTGAACCAGTGGACATCTCAATAAAAACAATATAACACAATAAAAGACAATAATCACCATTCTGAGGTGAGATGGGAATAACTAATCCATCCATGAAATAAATTATAATAAATAATAAATATTACAGGCTATCAAATGATACATAATGGATTAATAACTAATCCATTCTATAGCTTTTGAGATAACCAGTTTGGATCCCCATCCAATTATGTGGTTAGCCTCAGCCATCCTAACTACAAATTTATACCCTTAGTATAAAACATACCAATTAAATATTTAATTATTCAGGTCTAGTTTGGGAATGGTAACCCAATAACAATGTAATTGAAAAAAATGAATAATGTATAGCTCAATAGTTACAAACACACATAATAATCTAGATAAGCCATTCACTAAACTCGGGCATACCACATCCAAAAAAAATATAAAACAATTCTACAAAACAATAACACTTACAAGTTTAAACTCAAACCCTTGTATTCAATAAATACAAATGAAATTCCAATAGACTTTATTTGACACCCTTAAAATTTTAGTAGAGCATAATCATTAATATTCATGCCTTATGTGGGAATTTCCTTAATAAGAAACATATAATTTCCAAAACACAACCACTATTATGTGCCATAATTATAATATGCATAAGCCTATTAAAATATCTATGTATATATAAAGTGATAGGCTCAGTTTAAAAAACTAGTCAATATATGTATCAAAAATCATGGATAAATATATATAAAACATAGTCAAATAGTAACACAAAAACCTAGTCAAGTTCTTGCTTCAAAAAATCCATGATAAACATGTATCAAAATAAACTCAGTCAATAAATAAGTAAAACCTAGTTTAATATCTTTCACAAGGGTTGTTAGATCACTAAGCCATTTAACTTCAATAAAATACAAATAATAAAACATAGTCTCCAACTTCAAAGAAACCCTAATCATTTTATATAACTTTTAACATATATATATATATATATATATATATATATATATATATATATATATATATATATATATATATATATAAACATGTAAAGTCTACCAACCATTTAATAATTAAACTAAAATCAAAATCTCATTCCACAACTCATATTAAAACATAGTCACTTATTATGAAAACCCAAGCAACTATTAATAATTTTGCATGCAGCCACAAAGGAACATCATGACCCATAAATAATTAACCCATTAAGAATTTATTATAGAAATGAAGTCAAGTTTGTAAACCCAAAATAAATACCTACATTTTCTCAATAATTCATAAGGATAAAATGAATACATAATCATATTAAAATAGAATAACAAAAGTATATATACAAATATAAGTTTAGAAAAATGAACAAGCTTATAACCAGTTAATAGTTCATGCCTAGAACCCAACAACAAAATTTAAACTTAATCCTTTATATAAAAAAATACATAGTCACATTAACTAGGCCAAGCCCATATACCAATTTGTATAGAGACAAAAGCATAATCATAAATATATAGGTTTAAAACATGAAGTGCATGGATTAACCAAATTACCTAATCAAATAAAATATATAATGCATACAAGAGGCCATGAAACCCAAATGAATATATATACCATTCATAAAATAATAAAATTATCAATCATCCATTTCAACATAGAATCGACAAACCCAATAGGGTAACAAAAATATAAAACCCTCAAAGCTTTCTCTCACACACATTCAACATAAAATATTTCCAAAGCTAAGATTTAAAAGAAATACAACTGATACAAAACTAGATAATGAATATATATTTATTTTACAAATTTACATGTAAAATACAAAATACTGATTCATATCAAATTATGGTGAGGAGTGGATATGCATCTAGAAGTCCTAAGACTTTTGGCTACGTATATAGCCTTCTATTTTTCCTAAGACTTTTCATCAATAGAATAAATAACTAGACGTAATAAAAAATAGCTTACTTGAAAAATGTAGAGAAGGACAACCTCAAAAATCCATGTGTTGAAAAATCCAACATGACCACATTAGAAAAAACCAATCAAGCTTCACTATTTGCTCCATTTCCTTTCCATCTTCCTAACCTCTTTAATTATTTCCATCCACTACCTAACTCTCCATGCCTTCTATCCAATTATCCATACCCATTCAATTCTTGCATTCAATGTGAGGAGAGATAAATCCTCATTAACATTCCTTAATGCAATCCATACCAAAATCTCTATTCAATACAATAGTCATTAAATTACCTATCTCAAATGGTCGATCCATTAACTAATAGCTAACCAATGAAATCAAATGAATTAACACTAATCAACTTAATTAGCATTAATGAACCAATTAACACCAAAACTTACTCAAAGTCTATGATGCCAACCAATCAAATTTAATCAATGTTAATAAAACTAATTAACATTAATCCCATTTATGACATCAACTATATGCCAAAAAACTAAACAATTAAATCATGATTTAATATTAATGTTAATGCCTTTATTCTATATACCAAGCAATGTAATTAACTATGTTACCACCTTCTAGCATAATCTTATATATAGTCTAGGTAATATTCCAAGGGGGGTGCCATGGGTAGGTCTAGGTAGGTCCTTACGAAAATCCATCCATATAGGTAGGTACAATCCAAGCAGGTAAGTAAGGTCATAATAGAATTCACATAGAGGAACCAGGCAAGCAGAGTTATTCATAGAGGTGAGATAATTTGCTATGGGTTTCAAAAATAGAATAACATAACATAACAACTCCAAGTTAATAAGCAACAAATAAACACAATGATATAAAATAGGATACCATGAAATGTAACAAGTATAAATGTTGAGATAACAACATAATTAATGAGTAAATTGAGATATCTAATGATGGGAAATATAACTAAAAACTAGGTATACCTATTAGACTTGTTTGAATACTTAGAATTCTCTTTGATACCTAATGTACCGCTACTAGCATTTACCTATCTCATAATATGACACCTATAACCATAAAAGTACATCAACAGTATAATATTGAATGATCGATAAATAATTATAGAACTGTAATAAATAATAACTACAATAATAATCTATAAAAAAACATCAAGTGCAAAATTAAACATGTGGTTGAAATACCACTACATTGTGTCCAACCGTATAATCCAACTTAATCAAAGTAAATAATAGTCAATTGTACATCAATAATAATAATGTTTTAAATAGTAAAACTTATTATAAAAAGGTAGGGTCATAACACTACTAATATTGATATTGAAAACACCAATATATTTTGATCTTCTCTTTATTTTTTATAACTTCTTTCATGTGAAGTTATTTCATAATCATTTTTAAATGGTGGCAAGCTTGGGAAATTAGGGTTTCTTGCAATAACAATCTTTAAGAGACTGCACAATCCAAACTATAATTATAAGGTATGCAATGAATAGAACCTATTTCACATATTCAAGATCATAAATAACTCATAAAAATAGTTTTGAGACCTATTGGTGTGTATTGTCATACATACAATGAGAAACCACCTTTTAACATCAATCAAAACTATTGATATGTAAAGGATTAGTATTTAGGAGTTGTAATGAAAGCTTTTAAATAATTTATGCTAACAAAATTGTTATATAACTTAAAAATAACATGTATAAATCCATACACCTATTCACATACAATGTAATAAGGGAGAATTCCACTAAAAAGGATTTGTATTTTACTATTTACTTCCAATACCACATATTATTTATCCAAAACTGCCTATGAAAGCCTCAATATTATGTTCTAGCACTTGAAACTACCTTTAAAAGATTGATATTTAAATGTATGGATGTGAAATCCATGTATAAGGCCTAAGGAGTTGTTTATGAGTCTATCAAGGATTCCAAAACTTGATACCATTTATATTCCCACCAAAACCAATTTCAACCAACCAATTAAATGTTTTTCTAACTAATACCACATTTTGAATCTAATAAACCCACCTTGGATGATTAATAATGACTTGGTAGACTTATGGGAGGTTATTTATATGTAAAATGAGTTGGAAAAATATACCACATTATAAATGAGAAGAACTAAAGCCACATACCACCTTCAAAGTATGAAAACCACCTTGTTGTATATAAAAATGCCTTCTTTCTCTTTTAAAATTGCTTGAGAAAGTTAAAGTGGTTTTGCATGAGTATGGAAAAATTTTGAGAGCATATTTCATGTAAAATGATTAGAAAATTCCACTAATATTCAAAATGAAGTTGGAAAATCTAACAAAAACAAAACCATGAATTATTCACCTCAAACCACCTTTCTACAACCAAACACAGTGTTTTGTCAGTTAAAAACACCATTTTTACTATTAATAAGCCACATGTATATGCATGGGGAGGTTGGTATTCCTTGAAGAGTCTTTTCACAATTAATAAGGCATTATGAATCCCTCAAAATGAATATACCACATTCCATTTTAAAAAGCCATATTTTATCTCTCAAAACCATGTATCATTTGTTTGAAACCACCTTGTATCTTGTTCAAAGTCTTGAATGCCATGTGAAAACCAAAACTAACTTATTTGGAAACTTATGAAAGATATTATGGTTTGTTAAAATTATTTTTACATGTAAAATGAGTTTAAGAAGTTTATAATTTGCAAAGAGAATGTAGGAAAGTGGTGTAGACAATTTAAAACAATTGTTTTGTTAAACTTGCAATATGGAGGCCTTGGAAAGTTATTTAGAGAGTTTGAGGATTTGGAGAAGAATATTTGTATGAAAAACAATTTTTCAAAGGTCGCAACATGTAAAATGATCAAAGATTTGATATTTTTATAGTACATATAATAATAGATTAGTTTTTTGGGTTAAACTATGTTAGATTTTATTGCTTCTCAACGTTTTGGATCCAACTCTATGATTTTTCATCAGGAGACAAAATTGAAAATGAGGAACAACTTTACCTTGCACTCCTTAAAAGTTGTGGGAAAATGGAAGTTATGAAAAACTTCCAAAAAGATATTAGCCATTGCAAAAAGTTTCATAAAATTTTTAAAAGGCAAGCAGCTAAAAAGAAGTTTCCCATAAAATTTTAATGATTTTAGTAATAATAAAGTTATTAATAATATTACCAAATTTACATAAAATTAATGTTATTTAATATTTTAATTCAATTATTAATCTTTTTATTATTTATTAAATTAATATTAAAATATTGTAATATAATTTGTAATAATATATAATATGAAATGAATGTTATTATCTATTAAATCGAATAAACCTTTAAAATATAATAAATAATATTATTTTGGTACCTTTTTAGAAAAAAATAGTATAACTATTAATAAATGATATTATTAATAGAATAAATAGTATTGAATTAATTTAATAAATAATAAAATTAAAAACTAATAAATAGAATATAATAAAATGAAATTAACTTAAAAATAAATTAAATTAAATAGAAACTCACAAAAATATAGAAATATATTAATAAATTCAAATCACTTCAAGTGAAAAAAATAATAAAATAAAAAAGAAAATAGAAAAAACAACAAAAGATTAAGAAAATAAAAACCAAACAAAATCCATGAAAATTATAATAATATCTATAACATTAAGTTTCGATAGTAATTATAATAATAATTATTAATAGTATTATAATTGTTATTTTTATTATTACTATTAATATTATTTAGTTATTACAAATAATATTAAAATCTTAATTAATATTCTAATAGTATTTTTCTATTGTAAATATTAAAAATAAAACAAAGTGTAATATTTAGTAATATTTGCATTAATATTTAAATTATTAGTGACATTATTTCTATTATAATTGTAATAATAAATATAAATTATTTAAAATATTATCAAAAATAACTATTATTATTATAATATAATGAAATAATAAAATATAATAAAAAAACTAAAAATCTAAAAAGAACTTAATAAATATTGTGATACTATTTTTCAAAATTGTAAATATTAAAAATAAAATGAAATGTGTGACATTTAGTAATATTTTCACTAATATTTAAATTATTAGTGATATTATTTCTATTATAATTGTAATAATAAGTACAAATTATTTATAATATTGTAATTGGGGTCTTTTTAGATTTTTAGTTTTTATATTATATTTTATATTATTATAAAATTAATTATTATTTTTAGTAATATTATAAATAATTTTTATTTATTATTACAATTATAATAAAAATAATGTCACTAATAATTTAAATATTAGTACAAATATTACTAAATGTCACACATTTTGTTTTATTTTTAATATTTATAATAGAAAAATAGTATCATAATATTTATTGAGTTCTTAGTTTTTATATTATATTTTATTATTTCATTATATTATAACAATAATAGTTATTTTTAATAATATTATATATAATTTGTATTTATTATTACAATTATAATAGAAATAATTTAGTGTAATGTCACTAATAATTTAAATATTAGTGTAAATATTATTAAATGTCACACGTTTCATTTTATTTTTAATATTTACAATAGAAAAATAGTATCAAAATATTTATTTTCTTTTTAGATTTTTAGTTTTTATATTAGATTTTATTATTTTATTATATTATAACAATAATAATTTTTTTGGTAATATTATAAATAATTTGTATTTATTATTGTAATTATAATATAAATAATGTCACCAATAATTTAAATATTACAAAATGCCAAATTTCATTTTATTTTTAATATTTACAATAGAAAAATAGTATCAGAATATTAAATAAGATTTTAATATTATTTGTAATAATTGAATAATATTATTAGTAATAATAAAAATAATATTTATAATATTATTAATAAATATTATTATAATTACTATAGATATTTTGATGTTATAAATATTATCATTTTTATGAATTTTGTTTGGATTTTAATTTTTTAATATTTTGTTTTTTTATTTTCTTTATTTATTTTATTATTGTTTTCATCTGAAGTTATTTGAATGTAGTAATATATTTCTATATTTTCTTAATTTTCTTAATTTTCTATTTAATTTATTTCATTTTTAAGTTAATTTTATTCTATTTATTAGGTTTTAATTTTATTATTTATTATATTAATTCAATAATATTTGTTTTATTAATAATATCATTTATTGATTAAAATTTATTGGCATTTAGGATGGTTGGGTGGAAGCAGAAGGCGGAGAGTGGCATTTTTGGCAGGCTAAACATGCAATGTCAGCTAAAATAGCTGACCCTACCATTTGCTATGGTTGCATGTGGTTGCTGGTCGAGCTAGGGCAGTCAAGCCCTAGCTCAAAATTTTTGCTTTTTCTTGGATGTGCCTAGGTGGGGAGTGGATGTAGTTTGGGGGGGGGGGGGGGGGCTGGGGTTGCAGTTTCATTTGATAAGGGTGTGGAGAGATGATTTTCTTACATCTGAGATAGATAAATCATTTCCTAAGTTGTGGAGGATAGGAGGAAGTGGAAGAGCAGTGATGGAAGGAAGGCAAAGAGCGGTAATTTTTGTGGGTTCAACACAGAGTTGGCTGAAATAGCTGACCCTATAGATTGGTGTAGATAGCGCTCACCCCTATGAGTTGTTGGTCGAGCTAGGATGTTCAAGTCTTAGCTCAAAATAATTACTTGCTCTTGGTAGTGCTAGAGTGTGGAGTGGATGCAGTTTGGGGGTGATCTAGGGTTGCAGTTTCATAACCCTGCTTGTTCACCTTGATCCCATTGAGTGTCAATGCCAATAGGGGAGTCTTCAAGGGCTTGTCCCAAGATGGATTATCACTCGGTAGCAGTTGGTTCAAATGCTACTTTCCATGCTTCGAAGGTTTCAAACAATAACTTATTTTCACTAAATCTGACATTGGTTGGTTCAGGTCTGTTTGGTGTTACTCGAATGATGAAGATCAATGGTTGTCTTGAACATTGTGAGGAGAGACCAAAATTAGTTATCTTGATGGAGATGATTGGAGAAGAGATTGACTATTATTTGAAGCATGCTTTGCTATGCAAGTTTATGGGGATGCAGGTTTCACTACAATTTCTTGAATTGTGGGCCCAATGGACTTGGATGCTTGAGGGAGAAATGGAGGTTATGCTTTTAGCAAATAGATTTTTCATGGTTTCATTCAATTACTTTGTAGACTACAACAAGGCATTCGAAGGAGGCCCCTATTTTTATAATCAAATTGGGTTATTTATTAAACCGTGGCATTCGGGCTTCAATCCTGCTGAAGAGCTTCCAAACTAAGTTCTGTTGTGGGTTCGAATTCCAAGGTTCCTTATGGAATGTTGGTGGGAGGATGTTTTACATTTGTTGGCTTTGATGCTAGGAAAACTAGTTGGTACTTCTCAATAGACTCAAGGTAAAAAGATGATGACTTTTGCTCGTATCTATGTTGAGATTGATTTAAGTAAACCTTTGCTAGATTTGATGGATATGTGTGCGGGTCCTTACTCTTGGGTGCAAAAATTGGATTATGAAACCCTTTCTTTTTGATGTCATCTCTATCATGAATATGGTAATTTACAGATAAGATGCCCAAAGGCTAGGCTTATGGATTCCCAACCTTCTTAACCTCCCTGCAATCACCCTAGGGTTGAAAAGGGGAAGGAACCCATTCCTGGTGATGTGGATGGCACTGATGGTTTCATTCCTATAAAACAAGAATCGAGGTCAAAAGATGACTTTGAAGGAAAGGCAAGAGGAAGATTCTTTCAATAGATTTGAAATTTTAGATGATCTCAGCCAGCAGGAAGTGAATCCAATCTTGATGAATCTAGATCAAGGGGATTTGTGTACAAGACAGGAGGGCCTTATTTCAGAAGCTACTCAAGGTTTGCAAGATAATAGAGCTTTGAAAATGGACACTAATGTTCAAATGGAAGTCCAAATGGAATTGGTTCCTAGTATAGTAGGGTAGGAGGGAGGTAAGGATGGATCTCCTCTTGTCTCAAATACAGGGATTGAGGGTGGGAAGATTCCTAAGTCTTCTTCTCATTTGGGTCTTCTTCAAAAGGACCCCAAAAAAGGGGCAGGGGAGAAGTCTTCCAAGCCTGGTAGAAAGAAGGATGTGGAAAAGACTAAATTAATAGGGTAAACTTTGGTTGAGTCAGGGTCTGTTAAGACTATTCTCATTTTTTGACCCCCTTGAAATGATCATTCTACCCTGGAATGTAAGGGGCTTAAATAGTGGCCCTCGACAAAAAGTTGTTCATGATTTGGTTATAAGTTAATCTCCTAAAGTTATTTTCTTGTAGGAGACTAAGTTATCAGTGGAGTGTATTTGGTTTAGTGCCTAAGCTATGGGGGAGTGGAGAGTGCCAGTGCATTGGTGCTCAAGGGTCAGTGGGGGGAGTGGCTTGTTTATGGAATCCTCAAAAGATCTACCCTCTTTGGTGGTTATCCTTTCAGTCTTCTATCTCTATGATTGCATATTTTTTTGAGATGGGGGAGTTTGTCTTCTTCTCCAATATCTATGCACCTAATGATATTCAAGGTAAACAACTTTTGTGGTCCCATATCCAGTTTGTTTGAGACATGGTTCCTTTCCACCCATGGATAATGGCTGGGGACTTCAATGCTATATCTGAGTTGGCTAAGAAGTGGGGTGGTATTGTGAGGATTGAGCCTTCTACATTGCTACTCCAAGATAATATCTCAGCTTTAAATCTTGTGGATATCAAGCCCATTAATGGCTAGTTTACTTGGAACAATCAGAGGATTGGGAATAACTGCATTGCGAAATGACTTGACCGCTTTCTAGTTTCTTATTACTAGGCTGGTGGGTTGTGGTTTCCTAAGATAGAAATATTAGATTGGAGGGGTTCGGATCATTGGCCTATCAAGCTAGCTATTTCTTCAGCTCAGGTTCCTTGATCTCCTACTTTCAAGTTCTATCTTATGTGGTTGTGTGACTCCTCTCTCAATGACGATATGGTTGAGTGGTGGAGGTACGGTAGACCTGCTTATGGTACAACAATGTATACTTTCACTAAGTTACTTAAATTTGTCAAGTATTAGCTTAAATGTTGGAATCACTAGTGCATTGGAAACATTTTCCATGATAAGAATGTTGCCCAAGTTGAGTTGGATGGTATTACGAGGTTGATTAGAGAGGATGGAGTGAATGAGGACCTGCTGCGGGAAGAGGCTAGTGCTTTGAAAGTATTGGAAGAGTGTGAGCTACAAGAGGAGGTTTTTTGGAAATAAAAGGTTCAAATTGAGTGGATTCAAGAAGGGGATAAAATACTTCTTTTTTCTTCAACTTGGTTGAAGCCAGGAGACATGGCAATTCTATTTTTGCTCTGGTAAATGACAGGGGTGAAACTCTTTCTTCTTTTCATGAAATTACATGGGAAGCTAAGCAATATTTTGCTTCATTATTCAGAGAGGATTCGCAAGGGGGTTCTAATGAGGAAGCTCAAGTCCTTTCTTGTATCCCTTCTTTGGTTTCTAGAGAGATGAATGATCAACTTAGGAGTAATATCTCGATAAAGGGGCTAGAGGGGATTGTGTTTCAAATGAAGAAGGGGAAAGCTCCTAGCCCTGATGGTTTCTTGATTGATTTATTTCAAGAATTTTGGGAGATTAACAAGTTGGACTTGTTGGCAGTTGTTCAAGAGTCTCATAAGAATAAATAGATGTTACGGGCCCTGAATTCTACCTTCCTTGCTCTCATCCCAAAATGTGAAGGGGCGGATAGGTTAAGTCAATTTCAGCCTATCTCTCTTTGCAATGTGATTTATAAAATTATCTCTAAGTTGCTTGTTGATAGGTTGAAAAATGGCTTAAAGGGCTGATTTTAGAGGAACAAAGTGTTTTTATGGTGGGACGTCAGATTCTAGATGGGATTGTTATTACAACTGAAACCATTCACTCTGTGGCCAGCTCCAAAGATAAGGCAATGTTCATCAAGCTTGATATGGCTAAGGCTTATGACTGCATACGATGGTCCTTCCTTCGGAAGGTTCTTGGTGCTTTTGGTTTTGGGGATGAGTGGATTTGTTGGGTTATGAGTTGTGTTACTTCGGTATCCTTCTTTGTGTTAATAAATGCTGAGCACTCTGAGCTTTTTGGAGCCTCTCAAGGTTTGTGGCAAGGTGACCCCCTCTCTCCTTACTTGTTTCATCTTCTTGTTGAGGGTCTGGGATGCTTATTAAGAAGGAAGGTGGAGTTAGGTTTCATTCAAGGGTGGGGGTGGGGAGGTGGTTTACCTCCATAGTCTCACTTGCAGTTTCTGGACAACACTAATTTGATGGGTATGGCTACTATTAGGGAAGCTTCGAATATACACGAGGTGTTGGATGTTTATCTTTTAGCCTCAGGTCAACTGCTTGATGAAAATAAGTCTTCCATCTTTTTCTTCAATACTCCAGGATCCATTCAGAGGAGAACTGCTCATATCTTGAGATTTCAGACTGGGGTTCTCCCTTTGACCTATCTTGGTATTCCCATATCTACTAGAAGACTTCCTAGGGAGTCTTGGAAGAATATTTTAGATAAATTCTATGTGAAAGTTAATCATTAGACCCATCGGTGGTTGTCCTTTGCATGTCATGTTCAATTGCTCAAGTCTGTGGTACAGGCTCTCCCCATTTATAGATGTATGATTCAGGTAGCCCCTTTGGGCTTTGTTAAGGAATTAGATTCCTTAGCTAGACAATTTTTATGGGCAAGTAGTTTATTATCCTCTAAATGGAGCCTTGTCAGGTGGGACATTATTTGTAGCCTAAAGCGGCTTGGTGGCCTTGGGCTAAGGTAGTCATCATTGACAGGGATGGTGTTGGCGGCTAAATTGTATTAGAGGTGGTGTGTGGAGCAGGATGGAATCTAGGCTAGGGTATTAACACAAAAATACTTCTCAGGGGTCCCTCAAATTGATATTCCTTGTTATCCCCTGGTGGGGAAAGGATTTGTGATTTGAAGTACACTCAAGAAAGGGGCTACCCTGATTAAGGATGGCTTATTCTAGATTTGTAAAAGAGGGACAAAAGTTCATTTTTGGTTTGATTCTTGGGATGGCTTTCCTCCCATTATTTCTCAGTTCCCTAATTTGGTTACTCTGAGCCAGAGGTTCTGTGAGGTAGGTTGGTCAAGGGTGAGTGACTTCAAATCCTTTTCTTCTCATGGGCAGTTGGTGGTGGCAAGATGGAAGAAACCCGATGAGTGGCCTATTGTTGGTATGGAGGAGGAGTGTGCTGAGCTTCATATTATCCTTTCTCATAGACGTTGTAGCTCCCTCCAAGAAGGGGATGTTCTTTCTTGGTCTCCTAATCCTAAGGGTGTCTATACTATGGCATTTGGATATCAGGTGTTGTTATCTCACCAGCTAAATGGGGTGGAGGTGCACTAGTGGAAGAAAGTGTGGAATAAGCTATCTTGCCCAAAGTGTAACTACTTTATTTGGACTTTGGATTGGAATAGGAGCTTAACATGGGATAAGATTCAGAAGTGGGGTTTTTAGGGTCCTTCTATGTGTGTACTATGTGGATGTGGAGAGGAGGACTCCTCTCACTTATTTTTCCATTGTCCCGTGACTCTACAGCTTTGGCATTGCTAGTGGGATGTGTGGAAAATACCTTGTGTTCATGCGTCCTCCCTGGAGGATTTTTGGAATAGGCTGGGTAGACCTCCTTCTATGGCTTCTTTCTTGCAAGATGTGTGGTATGTTGGGCCTTCTTTCATACTTTGGCAAATTTGGTTGGAACGAAATCAAAGAATATTTCAAGGAGAGAAGTTGTTGATTCAACAAGTTTGGCACAAAATTAGGGGTATGATTCAGGAGACAGTGGAAGCTAAGTGTGATGTGGTGTTCCCTTTGGAGAAAGGAGATGCAGAGTTAGTGGATAGACTGGGTATTCAAGGGTTGTCTCCAGATTCTGCTTGTGTTACGAGAGGAAGGTGGGTGAATAAGAAAGTTCAAAGGGCAGGGAGGTGTTTACCCCCTCTGATTGGCATTCTAAAGCTCAATATTGATGGTTTTTCAATGGGCAATCCTGGCCCTATTGAGATTGGTGGGGTGGGCAGGGATTTTTCAAGATCAGTGGTTTTTTTTAATTTTCTGTTCATGGAGTGCAGACTAACAACCTTATGGAAGGTTTGGCGATCCTCTACGCTTTGGAGAGGGCTTATGCTTTGGGATGGCACAAGGTTATCTGTGAGTCTGACTCATAGGTTTTGATTAACTTGCTGAATAAATAGAAGGTTTATGATGCTAGTTGGTAGGTGACTATGATAGTGCAACAGATTTTGCAGATAAGTTCTTTGATGGAGATGATGTCTTTTGTCCATGTCCCAAGGGAGTGGAATAGGGCTGCTGACTATTTGGCTAAGTGGTCCTCTGATGGTTGGAAGATTGATGAGTGGGAGCAGGTTCCCCATGAGCTCCGACATGTCTTGGAGAGAGTTCTTGCTGAAGATAGAATGGTATTGGTGGAGGATAATGTTGTTTCAAGCTTGGTTTGATGGTTTCCTATGGATTCCTGGGGCCTTGGCCCTTTGATGTTTTGTAATGCTCTTTTTTGATTTTCAATAAAGTTTTTACCCCTTTTATTTTTAAAAAAATAAAAAAAATAATATCATTTATTAATATTTATATTAAATTTGTCTTAAAAAGATACTAAAATCTTATTATTTATTACATTTTTTAGGTTTATTCAATTTGATAGATAATAACATTCATTTTATATTATATATTATTATAAATTATAATATAATATGTTAATATTAATTTAATAAATAATAACAAGATTAATAATTGAATTAAAAATCTTAAATAACATTAAATTTATGTAAATTTTGTAATATTATTAATAACTTTGTTATTACTAAAATCATTAGAAATTTAATGGGAAACTTCTTTTTGGCTTCTTGCCTTTTAAAAATTTAGAGAAACTCTTTAAAAGTTTTGGAAAACTTTTTACAACAGCTAATTTCTTTTTGGAATTTTTTCATATATGCCATTTTTCCACAATTTTTATGGAGTGCAAGGTGAAATTGTTCCTCATTTTCTATTTTTTTCCTTGATGAAGGATAATAGAGATAGTTCTGAAATGTTGAGAAGCAATAAAATCTGACACAATTTAACCCAAAAACTATTTTATTACTATATAAACTCTGAAAACATCAAATCTTTGATCATTTTACATGTTGTTGCCTTTAAAAACTTATTTTTTATACAAATATTCTTCTCCAAATCCTCCAACTATTTAAATAACCTTCCAAGGCCCCCATGTAACAAATTTAACAAAACAATTATTTTAAATTATCAACGTTGCTTTCTTACATTCTCTTTGCAAAATACGGGCTTCTTAAACCCATTTTACATATAAAAATCCTTTCAACAAACTACATTATCTTTCATAAGTTTCCAAATAAGCTAGTTTTGGTTTTCACGTGGCATTCTAAAATATAATATAAAAATATAAAATCTAAAAAAAACCAATACATTCTAGAAACAAGTCAATCAATCTAGTTTTTATATTTTATATTTTATTTTTGGTAATATTATAAATAATTTACATTCATTATTACAATTATAATAGAAATAATACCACTAATAATTTAAATATTAGTGTAAATATTATTAAATGTGTATTTTATTTTTAATATTTATAATAAAAAAATAGTATTAGAGTATTTTTAGATTCTTTTTAGATTTTTTATTTTTATATTATATTTTATTATTTCATTATAACAATAATTATTATTTTTGATAATATTATAAATAATTTGTATTTTTTATTATAATTATAATAGAAATAATGTCACTAATAATTTAAGTATTAGTACAAATATTATTAAATCACATTTCATTTTATTTTTAATATTTACAATAGAAAAATAGTATCATAATATTAAATAAGATTTTAATATTATTTGTAATAACTGAATAATATTAATAGTAATAATAAAATAACATTTATAATACTATTAATAAATATTATTATAATTACTATCTATATTTTGATGTTATAGATATTATTATAATTTTCATGGAGTTTATTTGGTTTTTTATTTTTTTAATTTTTTTGTTGTTTTTTCTATTTTCTTTGTTTATCTTGTTATTGTTTTCACGAAGTTATTTAAATTTATTGTTAGATTTCTATATTTTCTGAGTTTCTATTTAATTTAGTACGTTTTTAAATTAATTTCATTTCATTTTATTTTATTTATTAGGTTTTAATTTTATTATTTATTATATTAATTCAATAATATTTGTTCTATTAATATTATCATTTATTAATATTTATACTAAATTTGCCTTTAAAAGGTAACAAAATCTTATTATTTATTATATTTTTTAGGTTTATTCAATTTTGATAGATAATAACATTCATTTCATATTATATATTATACTATAATATTTTAATATTAATTTAATAAATAAGAACAAGATTAATAATTTAATTAAAAATCTTAAATAACATAAAATTTATGTAATTTTGGTAATATTATTAATAACTTTGTTATTACTAAAATCATTAAAATTATATGGGAAACTTCTTTTTGGTCGATTGATTTTTAAAAAAATTAGGAAATTTTTTACAATAACTAATTTATTTTTGGAAGTTTTTCATAATTACCATTTTTCCATAACTTTTATGGAGTGCAAGGCAAAGATGTTCATCATTTTCAATTTTTCCTCCTAATGAAGGATCATAAAGGTGGCTCTAAAATATTGAGAAGGAATAAAATCTGACACAGTTTAACCCAAAAAAACTATTTTAATATTGTATGGACTATGAGAACATCAAATTGTTGATCATTTTACATGTTACGGCCTTTAAAAACTTTTTTTTAATACAAATATTCTTCTCCAAATCCTCCAACTCTCCAAAATAACCATCCAAGGCCTCCATGTGGCAAGTTTAACAAAACAATTATTTTAAATTGTGTATGTTGCTTTCTTATGTTCTCTTTGTAAACTAAAAACTTTGTAAACCCATTTCACATGTAAAAAATTATTTCAAAAAATCACTTTATCTTTCATAAGTTTCCAAATAAAATAGTTTTGGTTTTCACGTGGCACTCTAAAATATAATATAAAAAATAAAAATCTAAAAAGAAAGCCCAAATTTTTTTAGAATGAAGTCAATCAATCTATTTTTCATATTTTATTTTATTATTTCATTATATTATAAAAATAGTAGAAAATATTATAAATAATTTATAATTATAATAGAAATAATGTCACTAATAATTTAAATATTAGTGCAAATATTGATAAATGTCACATATTTCATTTTGTTGTTAATATTTACAATAGAAAATAGTATCAGAATATTTATTGGGTTCTTTTTAGAATTTTAGTTTTTATATTATATTTTATTATTTCATTATATTATAATTGTAGACACTAGAAAACTACACACTTATAGTTTTTGATGACTAAATACCTCAAGACCCCCTAAAGACCCCCTAAACCTTCTTAACCCTTAATCAACTCCTCTTAACCTAACCAAATAACTATTCTCTTATTCACATAATACTATTCAAAAATACTATTCACTATCACTATTCACTATGCGACCCATTATCATTATTCATGATGGCATGGCAAGCAACATGGAAAGTGACATGGAAGGTGATTTGGGAGGTGATTTGGGAGGTGATATGGCAAGTGACATGGCTTATAATTGAGGTGGCTTGATGTGGGACATTATACCCCACTTAATACCCTTTCCCAAGGTCTTTAATGACCTCATTTAAGCATCACAAGGGTCCCCCCTTGAAACATGGTGAATTTCCCCTTAAGGGGCCATCATTCAACATGTATTTTGTCTTCACACATGAAAGTGACATTCAAAATGGGATACCCAGCTCTTTAGTGCTTTGATAAAGGGCAATATATCCATCTATTTTTAATTTTTTAACCCAAGTGAGAGACCCATGATCAAGGTGGGAATCTCACCACCCTCATCTTTGGACTCATTCATGTACCCACATGGAAAATGGCACCACATTTTATGGGGCATCTCTTTAAGTGCTTGGATGAAGATAATAAATGGTGGTGAAAAGTCTTTTAGTCTCATTTAGGCCCATGTGCATGATTCCCACTCAAAATTGGACTCATGTGTAAGGTGGGAGACACACCAAACCAAATGGGAGACCCATGATCAAGGTGTAAATCCCACCACCCTCATATTTTTATTCATTCATGTACCCATATGGAAACCATTGCCACATTTTATGGGGCATCTCTTTAAGTGCTTGGATGAAGACAAGAAAGGGTAGTGAAAAGTCTTTTAGCCTCATTTAGGCCCATGTGCATGATTCCATTCAAAATTGGACTCATGTGCAATGTGGGAGACACACCAACCTTAATTAGAGACCCATGATCAAGGTGGAAATCCCACCACCCTCATCTTTTGACTCATTCATGCACCACATGGGAAATAGAACCATACTTCTACTATTCCCTTTTTTGGCATGGTTCTTGACAACAAATGCTATAAATACCCCCTCTCCTTTACCCAAGGTGAAGTTAGAAGTTAGTATTGAGTTATCAACATATTGTTATAGGTCTTTGAAGGAGGTCATCATTTTTTAGGTCATCCATATCATGGAGGAAAAGTATTGAAAGCAACAAAGCTTTGTCAAAATTACCACAAAATTCCTTCATCACATCATCAACAAGCCTCAAGGTAACCCTAGTTTAAAAAAAATATTATTTACTTAAGTCTTTCATTTCATTATCTTGATCTCTACCCCTTAATTAACTTTCCATCTTAATCCATTAATCTCCTTTACCACCTTTGCCATTAAAATTCCATTTACCTCCTTTGCCCTCTTTGCACCTTTGCCACCTTCACCCTCTTTGCCCCCTCAACCCTTTGCTACCCTAGTTACTTTTTAAGTTATATTTTAAACCATCCATCCCTCTCATTGTATTATTTCAATCAACCCCAACCAAACCATTTTTTGACACTCATCAAATTACTAAACCCAAAACCACAACCTTGCCTTAACCAATTTTTAGCATTAGTATAATCAAACTAGTTGCTTCATTTTAGTTAACTTAGCAAAGCATGTAATTTTATCAATTAATTTTTTGTCATTTGTTTTATTTTATTTTAGTTTTATAATAATTTAAGGAAAATATATTTCTTTTATCATTTCCACTTAAGTTTTTTAAAGAAGGTGGGTTGACAGCCTCCTAGAAAACTTTCGCTTCTAGGATCTAGCTCATGTTAGCCAATCCACCCATCTACTTGTCTAACAAACAAGTTTATTTTAATATTTTTTTTATTTTCAAGTCATCCACCTAAGAAAAATATGATCTCTCCATAATCAATTTGATTCAACACGTGTATATTTAATAGGTATTCTTCCACACCCTTCTTAACTAGTTTCTTCTTTTCACACTTAAGAAAAAATGAAAACTAGATAGAAACATTTTGGCACATCTGGTGGGACCCTTGAGTTTTCTTGGGATATTATATTTTTTAGGACATTTATAATTACATTAATTAAATTCATTTAGTTAAATTACTATAAAATTAAGCTAAAAAAAAAGGAAACAAAAGTATTAGTTGCATTTTTTAGACAATTAAATTTTATTGCGTTTCTAAAAATAAAGAAAATAGCCTTCATCCTATGATTAGGATTGAATTTTCATGTTGAATTTAGGTTAATTTTAGTTGTTCTTTTCTTCATTCAAATAAATAAATAAAAATTTTGGTTAAAATTGAGTGCATCCATTTACTATTTGTTTGATTTTGCTCACCTAGTTTAATTAAAATCATTATGAATTAATCATAATTCACAAATGTTACACAAACCAAACCACTTACACAAAAAAAATATCCAAACACACTTGAGACCCAAACTAGTATTTCATCACCTAGCAGATCACCTTGCCCTTTCCCAATTATCTTACTTACATCTAATCACAGAGGGGATAACAAACTCAATTCTCTAACTGAGTATAAACTCTATAAATCAATACATATTGGCTAAGCACTCATACTGGTTGTAACATTATGATATGAGGGGAGAAATCCCTAAGTACTGGGCCATGTACTCAAACCAATACATACTTCTATTAAGTGCCTAAACATAACTTGAAACCAAACATAGACTACATTATTAGGACCTATTCAAGCTAATTTCCTCTTCACACTTTTCTAAGGCATAAGCCAAAAGAGAGATTAAAATGAATCTTAAGACTTAGCGCACTCTTAGTGAATGAATTGTTTGCCTTGAGTATTTGTATTTCTCTTTATTTAAGGTGTGATAATGGATCATCCTTTTCTTATCTTCTCATATGGTTCTCACTCACAAATAACAAAAAGACCTCGATGAACAAAACCCACCACTAAATCAACCATCACCAACTTCCACCTCTTCATCCATGGAACACATTTTTAAACCCCTAGACTCCCCTCACTCTCTGGGAAGTCCTATTCAGGTAGTCCCAACATATTTTGCCTCTTTCCTAAACAACAATCATGTAGCCTTACAACACTACCTAAGAACCATGTCTTACCAAATCCTAGTTTTGACCTCACTTGTAGATCCACCTTATGACATGCCTCTCCACCTCATGGGGAATACTTCCACTACCATGGGAAGTACTCAAACTTTAGTTTCCCAAATTTTATCATCAACCAACAACTCCCTCAAAACTAACCCACTAACCTAAAATACCACTACCCTTATACCTCTTACTAATCACTCCCCCATAATAGGAGTGTCTACCTCTAGCGCTACCCATCTTTCTCTAGTTACCTATAATCCATCAAACAATACTCCACTTTCAAGCCTTTTGGCGTCCATACCTTCCATGTTACCACTAATTAGTATAAGATTCACCACCCTTCCATAGGCCACTAACCCAATCACCACTCTGACCCAACATATAACCTTTAGCTATCTTTATAAACCAAAATGCCATATGTCCACTATCTAACCACCTACCTCTACCCAACCATTATCATCCACACACCAATATATATCTTCCACCCAACCTCCAAAGACCACATACCAATATGTGGAGTCATCTCAACTATCTACTACCTATTCATACATTGCCCAACCTCAACAAAACATACTATATGACTACGCATCCCAAAAAACTCAAGCAGACTTCATGAAGTTGATCATGAACAAGATGACTACCCTTGAGTCATCCATCTCTAGAGCCAAAAATATCTTATCCTATGATCAAAATTTCAATGAGCCTATTCACCCTTTGGTCCCCATCAGACCTTATCCAGCGTAGTGAGAACTTCTAAAATTTATCAACTTTAACAGTAAAGAAGACCCTCAACAACATTTAAGAGTATTTAGGTGTTCATGCTACATGATTTCCCATGATGATGCTCTTCTCCTTCATACCTTTCCTATGTCATTATCTGAACTAACATTAGATTGGTATAGTTCCATACCCAAAAATTCCATCCTCTCTTTCACCCAATTAGCCCAAAACTTCTTGGATCACTTTTTGATCAATATATCCAAGAAAGTTTTTATTACCAATCTCTACTTTCAAAAATTTGAAGATGAATCTATTATCTATTTTGTGGCTCATTGGAGGAGCCTAATCAACCAACTTTCCTTTCCATTTCCTCAATTTGACATTATAGATCTCTTCATCTAGGCATGTACAAAACATATTTCATCCATATTACATGTCTAAAGGTTTTGAACCTTTGATGAAGCTTTTACCATGGCTTACAAACTAGAGAATAGATCCATTGATGAAGGAAGGTTAAAGTTTAAGAGAAAAAACTCAAAATTAAAAACTTAATGAGCCCTTTTCATCTAAACTAAACAACTAAACCAATCCCAACACTAAAAACAAAGAAACCACCAATGTTATTATCCTCAAAGATGCACCACTACCATCTACCAACCAACAGAACCCAAGGAACCAAACCTCTAACTCCTCTAATTATTCAAACTAAAACCAAAGAAACCAAATTTGAAATAATCATAATCAATTAACTCCACTTGGGCAGCCCTATCCTTCTATTTTGTAAAAGTTACTAAAAGCCAATATCATCCAACTTTCACTAATTAAACCACCCCAATACTTTGAATCTTCTCACCCCATAACAGATTGGTGTAATTATAATTACCATTACACCTTTTATCGAGTCATAGGACATGACATAAATAGGTGCAACACCTTCAAATACCTTTTCCAATACCTCATTGACAAGGGGGAGCTTACGTTGGATAATCCCAATACACCACTGAACTAGGCCCTTGACATATTATATAAGCCTTTTCCTAATCATGCTCCTTCTACCCCTTATCATGATAATAAACCAAAACCATCCCATGAAGCACATACTATTAATGTGGTTACTAATGGACCCATTTTTGAAGAAAATATCACCTCTACCACCTCTTTCCCCATCCCCCCAATAGAAGGGGAGAAACTACCTTCTATTCCTTTGGACACCCAAAAAAAGGGAGCCATTGTACTCACACCTCCATTAGAGGATACCACACCTACCTACCATATCATAAAACCATCCATACCCTCTTTGGAAGCTAGCTCACAAGAGAAGATAAATTTATCAACCCAACCTCTAATTTTAGAACCTTTTATCAAAAACCAAGACAAAGGTACAGGAACCATTCGTTATCCTCCACCTAAGGGATTTACCATTAAAAATAAGACCCAAGTAACCAAACCCCCTTCAAAATTAATAACCAAAATAACCAAAGAGGAAAAACCACCAAAATGCCCAAAACCCGAAATTTTACCTCCCTCAAACTTGCCCTCCATTTTGGGTCTTCATCCCTCTACCTTGATCATAAAGCCTATTATTTTTACCAAAATCTCACAACTTTGTTGGTCACACCTTCATACTTGATTTATAAGACACCACTCCTCACTACACTAATGATACCTAAGTTACCTATCTTGCCATCCTTTGCCTCCAACTCATCAACCATATTACCTAAACCAAAACCATAAAAGTACACCACCTTAACTAAGACACCTATTACCAAACCCATGTCTAAACAACTTTCTACCTCAACACCTAAAGAAAAAACTACTAAATCTTTACCACCTTTAGCTGAGTCTTATTCAATCATTCTAGAAAGTTTTTTTTCAAACCTCTTCCTTATCCTTACCACCCATAAAACCATTTGACCCTTCACATACTAAACCATTATGGTTTAATGATAATTTGATTTGCCTATATCATAGGACACTTGGCCATGACATAGAGAATTGTAAAGCTCTCCAAACTCTTATCCATCAGCTTTATGATGAGGATGATTTGTTAGTAGATGAACCTCTTATGCCACCCCTACCAATCCAAATAAAAACCATACCTACCCAAGACCTACCCACTCATTCACCTTCACCTAAGAATAAAGGTGATTCAGACAACTCCACTACCTCAACCTCCCTTATTATCCATACAATCAATGTGGTCACAAGATCATAACAAAAGGATAAAAGGAAGGCTAAGTTGTCCATTCCTTGGACTTATCCCTCCCAAAATTCCTAATACAATAATATACAACCATATCCATCATAAAAAAATCCAAGGTATATATCTTAGGTGCCTCCCCATATAACCCTCCATACCCTAACCCATATGCAATATCCATCCAAAAAGCTTTTCTCAAGCAGGTTCACCAAACTCTAGCAAAAATGAGCTTGTATGAGTTAGTCTCTACCTCTCCCCATCACTTCTAAGCACTCATAGAAGCCTTGCAATACATCAAGGTCTAACCCAGTGACCCTCAACCTCTATCCACCTTTGTTGGTGCCTTTCAAACTTCCAACGTTGTCACCTTCAAAAATTTAGAAATACCTTTTATTCATCTAGATGATCTCGATCCCCCCTATTTATTATGGGATAAATTAATCAAACTTTCATCAAAATGGTGACGATTGATGGAGGAGCTATCATCAATATTATTTCCTCCCATGCCTATGACTAGTTTTTATTACCCATGAACATCATGTCTAAAAGCACACAAGTCCTTCACTCTTTTAATGATACCATGTCTACTACATTGGGCATAGTTGTCCTCCATATCTATGTAGGTCCCCATACCATTCCCAAACTATTTTATGTTATAGAAATAAAATTACAATACAATGTTTTAATCAAGCACCCTTGGATTCATGTCGTGACTTGTGTCCCTTCCACCTTAAATTGATGTGTCAAATTTGAGAATAAAGGGCAAGTTGTGACTATTTAGGTTGACCCTAGTCCTTTCAAATCTCACAATATGACATATCAGCCTAATGACATCCTTTTTCCTTCTTCATCCAAATCAAAACCATCTACTAATGACATAACCCCACCAACCAAAACCCATGACACTTCCACAACACATGTTGATGAAGATTTTATTAGCTCATATATCTCTTCTTCTTAGATTCTGATAGATAACCCCATGGAAACCACATTCCAACATCTTTCCCTTAAGGAATATAGACTCTTAGCCTTGGATTCATTCTCTACTCCCCAAGAATATGGGAATATCACAATAATAGTAAAGGATATAACACTGATTTAGAAATTTTTTTCCTTTTTCTTCACCTTTTTCCAGCCTTTCTTATCTTCTACAATAGCACAAGGTTGGGATTTCACTACTAGGTCCTCAAAAGTTTCTACCCTAGATAATTATGAGTCTAAGAATTCAATAAAGGAGGAGATTAGTGTATAGGGGACTACCATGTTCATGGATTTCATTGGAGAGATTAGGTCTTTCAATAGAACATCTTTAGATTGAGGAGGAATTTTAAGGTACTCATTTGGATTAGAGGGTTCAAGATCTTCCAAAGGTGACTACCTATCAAAACCATCTAGATCTTATTCATAATATAACTATATAAGGTCAATGTTGCATTCTTTCCACCAAGAGGATTCCTTCTTTTTCTTGAGGGAAATGTAATTTTTTGTTAAATGGTATGTATTAATAGTAATAATAAAAATAACATTTATAATACTATTAATAAATATTATTATAATTACTATCAATATTTTTATGTTATCGATATTTTTGTAACCTTTATTTTCACCCTTTGAGGAGATGTCTTAGCTTTCCTCATCCAAGTGGTAGAATTAAAACACCTCTAGGCTATGGGTAGCCTAAGAATGAGGTGAATCTCTAGACAGGGCTAGCTCCCTTGATGTACCACTTGTAGATCACTACTACACCTATGATTTTGAGGGAAAAGGGAGAGAAAACTAAAATTAAACTATCCTAAGATAGGTGATACACAAATTATTTGATGACTACCAACCAGCTACATGTTACACATGAGAACAAGGGACTAACCAAATATACACTTCTCCAATCTACATATTTTGACATCAATATTTAATTATGAGGTTGTGATGAATATTTAAGCTAAGAGGAATAAAAAATAGGCCTAATATGTCACTATTTGAATAGACTATCTCATTCAACCTTGACACATCAATATAACACTTTACATGACCTATACGAAGAAGCTTTTTAGCTGCAAATAGGTGAGAGAATGAAACAACAATGCTAAAGAAATAATAAGTCATCACTAAGAAAAATCAATCATCCAAGTAAACTCATAATTACTAGTCATGAAAGAGTTAAAAATAAGTAGTGTTTATTTATTTATGGTATTCAAATGAGTAGGGCTTCACCATACTCAAGTGGAGTATAGTTTACAAACATCAAAATGGCTAGTTCTTATAGAACTTAAGAGAGAGAGGATAAATGAGAAGTATAAAGGTCACAAAGACATTTTAAAATATGATATAATGAGTTAAATGTGAATAGGAATATAATTTGAAACTAATCATGCAAATTTAGGAAGCAAAAGTGTCAATCGAAGGCGTGAAACTTTTGAAATGTGGCATGAAATTCTATTTGCTAGCTTAGAAAATTGCCTTCATGAGTTAGCCTTATTTTAACATCCCAAAAATAATTAGGGACGTGTATAATTATTTGAATAAATTAAATGGTTTTAGACATGCCTATCCATGTATTGATTGCAATATTAATCACTGGATTCCTCCAAAAGTGAGCCATCACTGCATGGACTCAAAGAAAATCCTTTTTCACACACCTTACACACTTGGCCTCATATTTGGCTTAAATTTACTATTAAAATATATAAAATAGGGTGAAATACATGTTTTAATACCATCCATGGCCTTAGAGGCATTCAACACACCTTAGAATTAGTTTACTTGAAGCTTTTCACCCTTTTCACTACCATGTTCACTATGCCAATTTTGACTGGCTAAGATGAGATCTCTATTTAAGGTAGTTAAAAGTATTTATAAGGCATGAAATTTACATTAGGATTTATATTAAATCTTAAATATTCCCTTCCATGTGATTGGCATCTCTTGGAACCTCTTAGAACCTGCATAATGCACAAAATAATTAAAAAGATAAATTTTGTACCCTATTTGTATAGATTTTATAAAACTCATCATGATTTTGATAATACTGAATAAACCTTCTACAACATCCAATCATTTTCTTGGTCAAACTAGGCCATTAGATCAACTTCCCATCTTCATTTCCTTCATCTGGTCATTTATAGGGATTAACAAGGGTTTAGGTCTATTTACCCTCTTAGATATTATTAATAGATATTTCACATTAAAATCTCAACCAAATTCCACAAAATAGTTTCTTATGACCTTATATAACTCATCCTATCCTTGTGAGTCTTCATGCAAGGTTTCAAAGTAGATATGAGCAATCAAACCTCTCCTATTGAGCTTGTTTCCACATTTTGCACAAATTTGATGTAGCTCTGAGCCAAAGTGGATTTCCTTTTGGTTTCTCATACAATCCAAAAGATTTAACACCTCAAAATTTATCTTATAAATATTTTACAATGTTTTATAAATATTATCTCATTATATAATTGAAGGTGACCCCTCATTTGAACTATAGTCCTAAACCTTGCATTACATGCCTGAGTTATCTTAAAGCCCAAAATGAATTTTTGATGGATTTAATACATCCTAATATCTTATATAAATTTATTTTTCCCCCATATACATTATTTAGTTTATTATAATGTTCACCCTATACTATAATCAAAAGTGGTTATCCATTTGGCTTTAGGCTTAAACTATGCTTGTTAGGCCTGCTTGCATACTTGAGGGTCTGGGATACCCTATTTATATTCACACTTATTATAAAGTTTAATAATTTTTTTTATGTGTATTAAATCTTCATAAACCTTATTTAAGTTCCTATTTATATTTTGGATTATCCTTCTATCTCCTTTCATAAAGACTATAAAATTTGCACATAAGAGGAGTACCCTCTATCTAAGACAAAATAGAGGGAACTTCTCCTATTTCCCCAAACCAAATGAATAATTTTAGGGATTATTAAAGTTATATAAGTTTTATATACCAATTATAATCCCTTTACCAGTTCATTTGAACTTCCAAAATCTTTAAGACCCAAGACAGACTTATGTGGAGTGGATTGTGCACAGTGGTTTTTAAGGAATGGCTTGTGTTCATGCATCCTCATAGGTCTCTCTCTATTTTTTATAATATAATTATGGAATTTTGAGATATTTTACACCATTATTATAACATTCAAAATGTTTTCCAACTCTTATGACCCATTTTTTCACCTTGAAACATATCCTTACTTGGTTAGGATTGACTAGTAAGTTGGCCCTGTCTATATGCTTCCCCTACCTATAGGTATAAACCACATTTTTTGATATAATTAAATTTATATGGGGTCATATTAAACTAAAAATTCCATCCAATTATTCATTTATTCACACATTCCATGTATTTATATGCCAAATACTCATAATAGTTATCAATTAAGTCATTGTCTGTTATATTTGACTATAGCTGACTGTGTACAACAAAGAAGGGGGTTTTTAAAATAAGAACCCAAATTGTAACCTAAAAAACATGGATCATATTTATTTCTGATTCATAATATATAGATAAACATTGTAATTATTATGATCACTCTCCCACTATGGATGATGTGAAGGCAATCAGTCAATTGTACGTCAACTTCTTAGGAGAGAGAAACTTGTATGTGTAGGTTAGACCTTGAAACACCATAAATAAACTCATATTGATGATATTAATGTTCATTATTAAAATTTTAAATAAATAAGTCTATTTAAAACATTATGGTATGCCTTGGTATTAAAACATTGGGTGAAAGGATCTCTTATAGCTCAGGCCTGTAGATAGCAATCCTTGAAATTAGTGCATAAAAATGCAACTTTGGGCTTCTTAATAACCAACCTCCACTAGTTATCTATCCTTAAATATTTTAAGAGTTAATATTATAAGTAGAGGATTAAATACAAGTTCATTAGATACATAAAAATTCATTGTCAACTTTGTTGTATGATTATACCAATATGGCCCTAAGCCTCTATTTTATATTTTTAGGGAAAAGAGTCTTGAATATTGTCATTTGCCCCTAGAATGTGATACACAATTTCAAATACCAATTTGACACTAAAAAATGTCTATCATGGTAAAATATATCATACTAATACTCCCAAGGAGGTTCTACCATACTCCAACTTCTCCAAATAAGGGACCTTCATAACTCTATGATGCTACTTGTATGTGGGTATTCTCACCTGCAGGCAATATCTGTAAAATCGTATGAGCATTGGTATCATGAATTTGAGATAATGACAAACTCCATGATATTCAAAATGGATAAAATTATATATGATGATATAAAAATCTTGATTAAATTTTCCAAACCATGTTTCAACATTTGAAAACCTCTGTAGGCTCTTATAATGGCATACCAATAGTGATTGTGTGTAAATTTTGCACATGATTACAATAGTTCATCATTCCTAGTGAATTTTGGGGAATATAAATCACTTGTATATCTATAAAATATATGTATCAACATTATAAAACTCCCTATGATTCCATGGATGTGATTTATAATCTTACACAGTTCATCTTACTGACTGTAAATGGTAGTCATATAGCAAACTAATTGTATACTAGTTATGACTACACCCTCATGAAAAATTGCTTGGATAATGAGATTTAGAAGGTAAAGGGAATAAATATCACATTTAAAACATGGAAAATTACATATCACAACCCTCTAAATCTATTTTCAAATCATGAAGATCTAAAAATGGTGGAAACATGCCTTTCATCGCAAATGAGAGCAGTCTACAAACTTGAGATGATTTGCTAATAAAAACACCTTTAAAATTAGATTAGGGATGTAAAATATTATATTAGAGATTCAAAATCCTTTGGAATCAAATTCAGAAAATAGATTATATGGAATTATACATATAAGAGCAAAACCTATAGGGTACATAAATTAGCAAGCAAATTAGATAGGTCAAATTATTAGGAATAGTTCATAAAGTAATGGCCACCATTCCTATGAAAACAAAAAAAAAATGAAAGATAAATAAGTGTATAATACACCCCTAGGATCATTTTTCCTAAAACCTCCCCTAATGGTCATACCAAGTACAAACCTACTTACTAGTAATGTCTGCATAGAAGGGTAAAGGAGTAGAATGGTTTTAGCTCAAGTTTACACTTTTAGAGTAATTAAAGTGTGTAAATGGATCTAAGGAATCTTAAAATAAATCTCATGACCTTACCCTATGTGTCATACTCCCTTATGGGTTGTATATGTGCCAAATTCTTCCCTTTTTCAAGAAAATTTCCCTTTCTTTTGAAGAACCTATCACTTTTCAGTTTTGAATAGTTGTTTAAGGCATAATATAACATATGTCACATTAAATTACCCTTTTTACACCTTTACACTTCCCAAGTAGGTCGTATAACTCATTTAATGGCTTATTTTGACCCCCAAAATGACTCAAAAAGACAAATTAAAATGACTAATGATCAAGGCTAATACGATATCAAATGATATAAAATATACTATAATACACCCTATGACATAATATTAAACCCCTAAAACATTTAAAAATCAATTTTTTACTTATAAAGGTCATAATTTGACTTATATGGTCAAATTTAGTCAACAAATTAGTGACTTATAGGGGTAGTATGCCTGCTATATTATAGATCAGTAGCCTTATCCTTTCCATTGGGTTTAGGGATTCATGTAAAGTATAAATAAAAAAAAATACCTAACACTTGAAAACCATGTTTTGATCAAGACAAGACCAATTAACTACCTCAACACACAAAATAAAGGACACACACCAAATAAAACAAACTAACTAACAAGACACACACAAATATGTGCTCAAGGCAGTTAGGGAAATTATAAAAATAAACCACTATGTACCACTAACAACTAAACATACCTCCATTTATAGGATAAAAAAGAATGTTCCTTATATCTCTTTCTTCATGAGATGAATCATAATGTCAAGCATGTTTCTCTTTGGATTGGACACTTGATAGATCAGACCTATTCCTTGAAACTTCACTTTCTATGATAATAGGTAGACCATATTAAAATATGTCTCCAATGTAAATATATTCCTCTTGTCCTTTTACACTTACCTCATTGTTGATGTAGTGGATTACACTCGAGGCAGGACGCCTAGTTCCAGCCCTTCCACACGCAACAATGGAAACTCCCCTCTTGCCTATGGGACCGGCGAAGTTAGAGGGGAGAGTCTCTAGATAAGGGATAGCTCCCTCTGATGTATATTTTAGGCCCTAGTTTCTCCTACTGCTAACAAACAAATGTAAAAAAGGGGGGTTGAAAAGGGAGAGAGAGATGTTGAAAATAGAACCTAAGCCTAAAAATGAAAAGGTGATACACCAAAAAGGTTGACCCACCTAGCCCGAACATACACTTTTCACCAGGAAGAAATGCCCATACACTTCATCTGACATGGGAAACTCTTCTATTTTAGTGAGTTAGGGGTCTATAGAGATACAGGGAGGAAGGAACTAGCAAAGGTGTTCTGAAACACACTTTGACAGCCTATTCACATGTGCCTATATTCTTGCTATAGACACTTCTGGTAGACCTGCAGAGAAGAGACTTCACAATGCACTAGATATGTTGTAATCAATATGTGAAAAGCATGAAAGACAATGACTTAACACAAAAGAAGAACACATACATATAATTTAAAGTGCAAGTCTAGATAGAGGTAAAAATGCTAAGTTTCGATTCAAGGTAAAATTTGGCAGACCTCTACCTTACAAGCCTCGAGAGATTTTTGGGTATAGTTTTGCTTTAAGGCTGAGAGAATGGATATTTTCTCAAATGAGAAACTTTACAATATATAGAGAGAGGAAGAGAACTTGGCAATTTTTGGGAAAGAATTTGGCACTCTTTTTGCAAGTTGGCCCATGTGCACTCTGAGCCTTAGGAAGAGGGAGCCGTTTGATTGTCGATTCCTACTTTGACTTAGGTGTTCCACATTAATGTGAAAAACATGGCCACACCTCTTTTATACAAATAAACTACTCTCTTCCTACAAATAGACTATGGTTTGTCCCCTCATAAATTCCAAATGGAGAAAGCATGCCACGGTACTCACTATTTGCATTGTTTGATGACCATCTAGCAATAACTCACCTCTCCTCGCCACTTGGACTATTTTGTCTTTTCTTGCACTTCATCTTCCTCCCTTGTCTCTTCTTGTCTCCTTTAGCCCTTGGGGGCTATCTTCTAGTGGGTCACTGTATTCCTTGTCGCTGCTTGCCTTGGCCATTTTCTACTGATTCTAGTGAGTGACATGTGGCACGTTCCACTGTAAAATGGGCAAGACACGTGGCAGCATCCACTTGACTCATGGAAACTTTAGGCACCCTTTGAAGGTCTTATGGAAGATGACATGTGTTAGCTTCTACTTTCTTTATCAATTCATCTAGGTCCCACCATAGTTTTAACAAGATAAAAGAGAGAGACTGTAGATGCTGACACTTATCAGCTTCAATCGAGCCTTACAGGGGACACGTGGCACATTCTGCTGCTCCTAAAAAAACATGTCAAAGCCTTCTATGGTTACCACTTGGTGCCTTCTGCACTCTAGCTTTCTAGGTGTAAAATTGACATTCATGGGCCCATCACAATTTGAAAAGCAATGGATAGTCTATCTTCATAAAGTTGACAGCTTCTAGGATGTCACCATCCTTGGCAAATTCCTTTGGCTTTCTGCTTCAGCCTTTTCCCTGTGGGCTTTTTCTGTAGGCTTTTTTCTCATGGGCTTTCTTGCTTCAGGCTTTTTCCTATAGACAAAAAGTCCACAAGAATTGCCTTGTGACTTTGCCTTCAAAATTTTCCTCTCGGGCTTTTTGTTTGTAGTTTCCCTGAATTCTTTTGGACTTTTTGTCTGAAGGAAATCCTTCCAACAAAAGTCTGAAAGAATTCATGGCTTTACCTTAACAAAATTCTAAAATATCTTAGCTACTTCTTTGTGGCCTCTTTGAAGTGCTCCTTGCCCTCCACAATGGCTCTTGAACCTGGAACTACCCTCCGTAAGGGCACTTATCCTTCGAGAGGCTTGAACCTTTGATTGAACCACTCCTTTGAACCAACCGTTGAACTAATTCATTGAACCAGTTCAATGGTTCAAATGTTTGTTAGACCATTTGATGAACCAAGCCTGTTGAACCATTTGGATTGAGCCAATGAACTGAACCATTTGATTGAACCTGTCGATGAACTTTGTGTTGAACTGAGTGATTAAACCATCCAATTGAACTGAAGCATTGAACCAAAATGTTGAACCAAGCCGATGAACCATTTGATTGAACCAAAATGATGAACTTTGATTGAACCTACTGATTGAACCAAGGCTTTGAACCAAAGTGATGAACCATTTAATTGAACATGTTGATGAACTTAGCTTTGAACCAAAGTGATGAACTTTGCTGATTGAACCAAAGCTTTAAATTGAAGCGTTGAACCAAGGCATTAAACTGGTTCAATGGTTCAAAGGTGCTAGCTCTTGGAAAGATTATGTCATTGAACGACCTCTTCCAACCTTAAGGAAAAGTGTCCTTGAACCATTTTAGCTTTCTTTCCTTATGAATTTCTTTAGACAAGAGTCTGAAGAAGCTTTGTAAAACCTTGCACTCTCTAAACTTGTTCTTCATCTGCCAAAAGACTACACCTACAGAGTTTGTAGAAGTCCTTGTGAATTCTATAGAAAACTTGTAGGGACTATAGAAATGGAAAGACTCATGCAAAAAACAAAATTACTGGCTAGAACAACATGAATAAGGGGGGACCGATTTTTGGCCTATTGGGCAAAAATGGTCAACAAATTGGCAACTCCCAGGGGAAGCATGCCTACTATGCTTAGAGACCAGCTACCTTCTAGTCCATTGGGTATGAAGTCAGATGTATCTATGAAAGAGTTAGCCACTACCTCGAGGGATCCCAAAATTAAACATGAAGCCTTTTACCCCACACACAAAGGAAAACATACACAAGGCTAAAAACACTACTTGTGCAAACTGCACTTACGGAAAGCAGGAAAAGAAATTGAAAGAAAACTATTATATACAACTAACCAAAAATATTTGCCTCCCTCCTGGACCAAAAGGAAAAATTATTAAGTCCCCTTCTTAGCAAGAAGACTTATGGTGCCAAACAAGTGGTTGAATGAAATGGAGAGTTGGTGACCTACTCCTCTTGCCTATCACCTTAGTTGGCCTGCCTTTGAGTGGATCAGATTCAAACATGCTTCCAACATATACATACTCTATTTATTCTTGGAAGCTTGTTGAATTATAATCCTTCATGTTGGTGCATTTCACTAAGAAACTATGGCTGTTGGCTCATCACTATAAGCCATTTGTTGTGCATGGTCCCTTCGCAGTGCATCATGGTTTGACACATTTCCTTCTACTTCATTGAAGACTATATCAAACTCATCCTCTACTTCTTCTTGGATTTATTAAAGAAGGGTGACTATGGTGATGTCTGAAATGGAATCACAAATTGATTGTTCATCCCATAGAACATCGCCTCTCTATTTAAAACTTTCTTCTTCAAAGTTTTTCTCAAGGAAGATAGACCTCTCCTTTTCCTCCTCAAAGATCAGGATCTCTAGATGTTCAAATATACTTTCCTGATCCTCCTCCAACTCTAGCTCCTTGGCATAGTCATCCTCTTCATCAAAGCAATAAGGAAGTTCATCAAACAAAGGGGGAGAGAGCTCACCATGCTTAAGTTCCCCTTCGTATTATTGGAACATCTGCATGTATTTGTGACCTGCATCTTCTCCATTGCTAATGAAGTATTCACAAGGAGCATTGATGATGATTTATTCTTCATTTTCACTCATGATAGCCTCTTGGGAAACTATAGATTGGGTCTTTTGCTCCTCACTCACCTCTTACAAAATAGGTTCTTCCTTGAGAAGGGGTGAAGTGAAACAACCATGTAGAAGGGGAGGCAGTCCTTGAGCTAGAATCAAATGATTCTCCTCCTTCCACTTGGCTAACACTTCATTAATATCAGGTGTGGCTTGATATCTCTCTTGGAGGTGTGTAGATGGAGTGTGTTTAGAAATGGGATCTTCTATTTAGTCTGAAACATCCACCACATGTTGGTTGAGGAAACTCGCTCTGGACTCCAACTCTGCAATCTGCCTGTCTATATCTTCCAAGAAGAGCCTTTCCTAGAGGTCAAAATCATCATCGGGAGTAGGATCAGCCTCATCTTCTTCAAGGGTTAGAGAAAAACCTTTCTCCTCCTCTTCCTTTATGCCCCAAGATTCCATTGTTTGCTTCCAACTCATGACCTTGGGATTGGAATTTTCCCCTTGTGAACAAGGAGTAACTTTATCCTCTTCAAGGTCCTGGGCTGGTTCATGATGTTCCTTTTTCTAGCTTGAAATTTAGAGATCATATTGAAAGACTTGAGGAGGTTGGGGAAGATTTGGGAGGGTCTGCTCATGTATAGGAAGAGCTATCTGAAAAGAGGCATGCTGAAAAGCTAGGCATATGGGATTAAAGGCAAGATCAATTGATGCATCGGATGAGCTAGAATGAGCAAGTGCCATCTAATAGAAAGGATTTGCCAAACAAGAGGTAGCTTTCTCTAGAAAAGGAGGGGGCACACAAGGATCATCAAAATCAGGTTGGGAAAAGGAAACAGGGGATCCTTTTAAAACCTCATGAGGAAAAGGGGGCAGACCTTGGGCCAAAATCACTTGATTTTCATCTCTCCACTTTACCAACACTTCATCAATATTGAAATCAGCTTAAGGATTGGTAGAAGGGGTATATTTTGGCATCGGCTCCTCTACAAGGTCTGAAAGCTCCATCTCTCTTTCTCTAAGTAGTCTCATCTTAGCTTCCAAATCCTCAATCCACTTAGCCAGATTATCCTCATTTTGTACCTCACACTCTTGGACAATGTCTTTCTCCTCCTTGTTGCTCCGTGACTCAATCACTTTATTCTAGCTCAAGATATTACGACTGGGCATCTCTTTTTGGGTGATGGGGCCACAATGTGAGAGGGTATTGAGGGTTTGGATTCCATTTCCCTTGCTACCAAAATAGGCTATTACATTTGAAGATTTGCCAATTCAATTTGTCTATCAAGATTAGCCTTAAACACAAGATTTATTGTTTCAGAACTCTCCTCAAAATGATTGGGGAAAGGACAGGCTTGACTTGGCTCATAAGCAGGGGGCTGTGTATGACTGATATGATACTTTGGGCAGTAGATATGTAGGTTGATAGACTTGGTAAGGCTACCTCTCATGAATACTTAGCTTCTCTTCCAAAGATGCAATCAAACCACTCACATCCATCATCTCACTTGTAAGCCTTCACCAATTGTCTCTTTCAAGGGGAGACCATTAAATCTTAACTTGATCTAGTGCATTTCTCACTTGATGGATGACATGATCAGGTATTTCTTGGCAACATCCCCTTCTGGTGTCAAGATCTATTACATACTTTTCATATCCCAACAGTGCTCATTTGAAAGTGGAAATGGGTTGATTGGCAAAGAGACTGGGTTGAGTAGGAGAATTGACACATTGAGAAGACTGGGCATAAGGTTGATATAGCTCATGATAGGGTTGAGACTAGTCATATTAGACCTGATAAGGATCAACATAAGGCTAGTAAGGATCATAGCTAGGCTAGCCAAGGAAAATAGGTTCCATGGCTTTGAACGATGGAATTATACCTACCAAAATATTATTTATTGATGGCACCAAAACTTCTTAACTAGTTGATTTAACTCAGAGTCACCATTGGTGTTGATGCAAAAGCCTCCAAAGGCTGGTTGGTTGAATAACACACCAAAAATTATTTAACTCTTTGGACAAAACTTGTCTTAGTTGGTCCCATCGGGCGTGCCAAAAATTGTTGACACAGTGGATTGCACCCGGGGCAGGATGCCTAGCTCCCGCCCTTCCCCACGCAACAATGGAAACTCCCCTCTTGCCTGTGGGACCAGAAAAGCTAGAGAGGAGAGTCTCTAGATAAGGGATAGCTCCCTCTGATGTATCCTTTAGGCCCTAGTTTCTCCTATTGCTAACAAATAAATGTAAAAAAGGGGGGGGTGAAAAGAGAGAGAGATGCTAAAAATAGAACCTAAGCCTAAAAATGAAAAGGTGATACACCAAAAAAATTGACCCACCCAGCCCGAACATATACTTTTCACTAGGAAGAAATGCCCATACACTTCATTTGACATGGGAAACTCTTATATTTTAGTGAGTCAGGTATCTATAGAGATACAAGGAGGAAGGAACTAGCAAAGGTGTTCTGAGACACACTTTGACAGCCTATTCACATGTGCCTATATTCTTGTTGTAGACACTTTTGGTAGACCTATGGAAAAAAGACTTCATAATGCACTGTACATGCTGTAATTGATCTATGAAAATCATGAAAGACAATGAATTAACACAAAAGAAGAACATAAACATATAATTTAAAGTGCACATCTAGATAGAGGTAAAAATGCTAAGTCCTGATTCAAGGTAAAATTTGGTAGAGCTCTACCTTACAAGCCCCGAGAGATTTTTGGGTAGAGTTCAACCTTAAGGCTGAGAGAATGGATATTTTCTCAAATGAGAAGCTTTACAATATATAGAGAGAGGAAGAGAACTTGGCAATTTCTGGGAAAGACTTTGGTGTTCTTTTTTCAAGCTGGCCCATGTGCATTCTGACCCTTGGGAAGAGGGAGCCATTTGATTGTCAATTCTTGATTTGACTTAAGCGTTCCACATTAATGTGAAAAACATGGCTGCACCTCTTTTTTGTAAACAAACTACTCTCTTCCTGCAAATAGATTGTAGTTTGTCCCCTCATAAATGCCAAATGGAGAAAGCAGGCTGTACTGCTCACTATTTACACCATTTGATGACTATCTAGTAATAACTCACCTCTCCTTGCCACTTGGACTACTTTGTCTTTTCCTACACTTTTTCTTCCTCCTTGCCTTGTCTATTCCTAGCTCCTTCAGCCTTTAGGGGCTATCTTTTGGTGGGTTGCTACGTTCCTTGGGCTCTCGCTACTTGCCTTGGCCATTTTCTACCAATTCTAGTGAGTGACACGTGGTGCATTCTACTATAAAATGGGTAGAACACGTGGTAGCATTTGCTTGACTCATGGAATATTTAGGCACCCTTTAAAGGTCTTGTAGAAGAGGACATGTGTCAGCTTCCACTTTCTTTAGCAATTCATCTAGGGCCCACCACAATTCTTGTGGGATAAAAGAGAGAGACCATAGACGCTGACACTTGTCAGCTTCTGCCAAGCTTTTTAGGGGACATGTGGCATGTTTTGCTACTCCTAAAAAAGCATGTCAAAGACTTCCATGATTGCCACTTGGCACCTTTTGTGCTCTAGCTTTCCAGGTGTAAAATTGACATTCACGGCCCCATCATAGTTTGAAAACCAACAACTAGTCTATCTTCTTAAAGTTGATGGCTTTCATGACATCACCATCCTTGGCAAATTCCTTCGGCTTTCTACTTCAGCCTTTTCCTTATGGGCTTTTTCTACGAGCTTTTTTCTTGTAGGCTTTCTTCTTTCAGGCTTTTTCCTGCAAATAAAATGTCTGCAAGAATTGTCTTGTGACTTTTCCTTCAAAAATTTCCTCTCAGGCTTTTTGCTCGCAGTTTCCCCGAATTCCTTTAGACTTTTTTTCTGAAGGAAATCCTTCAAACAAAAGTCTAAAAGAATTCATGACTTTGCCTTAACAAAATTCTGAAAGATCTTATCCACTTCTTTGTGGCCTCTTTGAAGTGCTTCCTACCCTCTGTAAGGGCTCTTGAACCTAGAACTACCCTTCACAAGGGCACTTGTCCTTTTGGAGGCTTGAACCTTTGATTGAACCACTCCTTTGAACCGATTCATTGAACCAGTTCAATGGTTCAAATGTTAGTTGGACCATTTGATGAACCAAGCCTGTTGAACTGTTTGGGTTGAGCTGATGAACTGAACCATTTGATTGAACCTATCGATGAAATTTGCATTGAACTGAGTGATTGAACCATCTAATTGAATTAAAGCATTGAACCAAAACATTGAACCAACATGTTGAACCAAGCTGATGAACCGTTTGATTGAACCAATGAACTTTGATTGAACAAGGCTTTGAACTAAAGTGATGAACCATTTGATTAAACCTTTTGATGAACTTAGCTTTGAACCAAAGTGATGAACTTTTCAGATTGAACCAAGGCTTTAAACTGAAGTGTTGAACCAAGGCATTGAACTAATTCAATGGTTTAATGGTTCAAAGGTGATAACTCTTGGAAAGATTATGTCATTAAACCACCTCTTCCAACCTTAAGGAAAAGTGTCCTTGAACCATTTTATCTTTCTTTCCTTATGAATTTCTTTAGACAAGAGTCTGAAGAAGCTTTGTAAAACCTTGCACTCTCTAAACTAGTTCTTTGTCTGCCAAAAGACTACACCTGCAAAGTTCGTAGAAGTCCTTGTGAAGTCTGTAAAAAACTTGTAAAGTCCGTAGAAATGGAAAGACTCATGCAAAAATCAAAATTACTGGCTCAAAATAGCATGAAAAAAGGGGGGACCGATTTTTGGCTTGTTGGGCAAAAATGGTCAACACTCATATTGTTGCCCACTCTTCATCTCATGATCAACTTGCATCTTCTTAGTAGGCATAGCTTTAAGAGGAGTAGTTTCTTGTTCCTTAGAATATTGAGGCCAATAAAAGCTTGTTCCATCCTTAAATATCTAATTTGTTTCTCCAAACTAGTTGAGAGGATGATATCCCATCTTGATTATTTCAAAAATATCATCATGGGATGCATATGTCTCTTAAAAAGATAGTTTTGAAAAGTTGTTTTTTCTTTGCATACTTACTTGAGTGTCAAGATTTTCTTCTCCACTTTTGATTAGATCATATCCCCCTTGAAGAGGAGTATAACCTACTCCAAAAATTGTAAATAAGTCATCCCAAGGATTATTAGAGACTTGTTCTTTCTCATTTATGACATTTTGGAAAATGTCATCTTGCTTATAATTACTTGTAATTAGCTCTAAGGAAGTTGTAGACCCCTTGAGAGACTCAAAATCATTACAAATGATTAAAAACTAATACCTCAAGTCCTCCTCTTCTCTTTGATCAACATCATGAAGGGTGATAAAAATATAAGCTCTTTCATCCTCTTGTTTAGAATTCAAAAGGACTTCATCCAAGATTTCTTCTTTAACACAACGAAGGCATTCTTCATTATCAACACAAAAAGAAGACTCAACACAAGGAATCACCTATTATTCAAAATTTAATACCTCTTGAGGGATATAAAGTTTTATCTCAACTATCATAACCTAACTTTTATTCTCAAGGGATACAATATTTTCAATCTCCTTCTACTTCTTGGTGATGCCAAGACTAGGCATCTTGAAATCAAGTGACTTAGCCCAATGAGGCTACCAAGGAGCTATATTTGCTTCAATAAAAAGTTATAAATTATTCTAAACTAAATTATTTTAGCACACCATAGGTCCATTCGTACAAAGGTTGATGGGGTGAGGATAAGATGAACTAGTTGGTGGATGTGGAACATATGATTGAAAATCAGATTGAGAATGAATTATAGGGGATCTTTTTGGAAGCTCTTGAGGAAGGAGAGGCAAAACTTGAGCTAAAATAACTTGGTTTTACTCCTTCCATTTTATTATCACTTCATATAGATCTTATTTATCTTTAAATCTCTCTTGAGGTAGGTTAGATGGGGTGTGTTTAGGCATAGGATCTTCTTTTGGGTCTAAACCTTCCATCACACCTTGACTCAACAATTTATTTCTCAACTCTAACTCTTCAATCTACTTGTCTAAGTTATATTGTAAAATTCTCTCTTGAATTTAATATTAATATTATTGAGTATAAGGAGTATAAGAGGCCTAACATGGAACATTATAAGTCTCTTGAGGAAGGGTGGGAGGGATTTTTATTAACTTCACACTCTTTATCAAGGATTTTATCCTCTTTCTTTCCACATGATTCCACTATTTTATTATAGCTTAGGATGTTAGGATTATGATTCTCTTATTGATATGGTGATGTAATTTGAGGAGTGGAAGAAGTGTTCAAGAAACATGGGATCTCTTTAGGCTTGGATTCTCCACATTGTCTCCAACATGGGATTTCATATCTAGGAGTCTCTTATTGAGGTGGGTATGTAATGGGAGAGGGAAATGAGATATTATATTACACTTCATTTGATAATGATTTGGACTACTACATCTAGTTATTGGCCAACTCAATCTACCTATAAATATTTAATTTAAAAACAAGGTTTGTCTTTCCAACTCTCTCTTCGAATTGATTGGGGAAAAGATGGTTTTGATAAGCTTGATTAGGCTCATGAGTAGGAGCCAAGTAGGACTGATAACACTTTTGGGGAGGTGGATATGAGGGATGATAGACTTGGTGAGGCTACTCTTCATAAAATCTTAGATTATCTTCCAAGGATGCAATCAAGCCACCCACATCTAGCATCTCACTTGTGAACCTTTACTAATTTGCTCTCTCAAGAGGCGCCCACTCTCTTTTAACTATCTCTAATGAATATCTCACCTTATGAATAAGATGACTAGGAATATCTAGACCATGTCCCTTTTTTGTGTTAAGATCTATCATGTACCTCTCATATCCTAAAAGAGTTTTTTGAAAGTGGAAATGGATGGATTTGAGAAGTGACTAAGATGACTAGGAGGAGAACTATATTGACAAGGATAGCTTTAGGACTAATACAACTCATGAATAGGTTGGTAAAGATCATATTGGAGCTATTAAAGATCATATTATAGTTATTAAGGATCATGACAAGGATAATAAGGAATTCCATAAGTTTGATAAACCTCACCAACTTATGTAAAACAATACTCAACACCAAAGTCAACCATATAAATTCATTAGGAAGCAAGAACATAAGGAATGATTATCAAAAATCTTGAAAAAGAATACCTGGGCTACTTGACTAGCTGATGTAATCTCAAAGTCACCACTGATGTTTATATAAATGCCTCCAAAGGATTATGTTTTGAAAGACAACACTAAAAATCTTTCAAAATTTTGGACTAAGAGTCCCATTGGGTGTGCTAAAAACTATTATCACTTGGATTTACACTATTTGAGGAGATGTCTTATCTCTCCTCATCCAAATGGCACAATTGAAACAACTCTAGGCTATGGGTAGCCTAAAAATGAGGTGAATCTCTAGATAGGGCTATCTCCCTTGATGTACCACTTGTATATCACTACTATACCTATGATTGTGAGGGAAAAGGAAGACAAAACTAAAAATAAACTATCCAAATGGAGGTGATACACCAAATTAGTTGATGACTACCAACCAGTTGCATGTTACATATGAAAATAAGGGACTAACTAACCAGACACTTCTCCAATCTTCATCTTCTCACATCAATATTTCATTAGGAGGTTGTGATTAGTGTTTATGCTAGGAGGACTAAATAAGGGGCCTAGGATGGCACTTTTTGAATAGAATAAATCACTCAATCTTGACACATCAATAGAACACTTCACATGACCTACAAGAAGAATTTTTCCAACTACAAATAAATGAGAGAATGAAATAACAATGCTAAGGAAATAATAAGTCATCACTAAGAAAAATAAATCATCTAAGTGAAAACACTATTTTCAATCATGAAATAGGTAAAAATCAGTAGTATTTATTGATCCATGGTATGTAAATAAGTAGGGCATTGCCATACTCAGGTGGAGCATAGTTTAAAAAGGCCAAAATGGCTAGTTCTTATAGAAATTAAGAGAGAGAGAAGTCCAAAGGTCATAAAGACACTTGTAAAGATGATAAAAGGAGTTACATGTGCATGGAAAGAGAATGAAAAACTGATCATGTATATTTAGGAAGCTAAAGTGTCAATCCAAGGCATGAAACTCTTGAAATGTGGCATGAAATTCCATTTGCTAGATTAGAAAACTACCTTCATGATTTATCACTATTTTAATTTCCAAAAACTAATTAGGGATTGGTCTAATGATTTGACTAAGAGGGAAGAGTTTTAGACATTCCTCTCCATGCATTGGTTATAGTTTTGATCACCTGGATTCCTCTAAAAGTGAGCCACGACTATATGCACTAAAAAAATCCTCTTTCACACACCTTGTAAATTTGGACTCAAATTAGGATTTATTTTTCAATGAAAATTTATATAATGAGGTAAATTACATGTTTCAAGACCATCCATGGCCTTAGAGTCATTAGGTACACCTTAAAATCAGTTTATTTGAAGTTTTCACCCTTCTCACTACCATGTTCACTATGCCAATTTTGACTAGCTGAGATGAGAGATCTAGTTGAGGTAATTAGGATTTGTTCTAAGGAATTAAGTTTACATGGGGAGTTATCTTAATTTTAATATTCCATTCCATGTGATTTGCATCTCTTGAAACTTCCTAAAACCTGTACAATGCACAAAATAGTCAAAAAGAGCAATTTTTTACCCCATCCATATAGATTCTATATGACTCATCTCAATGTTAGGGAGCCTTATTTAACCTTATACAACATATAATCACTTTCATGTTCAAAAAATTCCATTAGATAAAATTCCTATCCTCATTTCCTTCATCGGGTCATTTCAAGGGTTTAGTAAGGACTTAGGTCTATTTACCCTCTTAGTCATTATTCATAGAGATTTCACATTAAAATATAAAATAAATTCCACAAAATATTTTATTATGGCCATATATATCTCCTTACTTCCCTGTGAGTCTCCATGCAAGGTCTCAAAGTAGATATGAATAATCAAACCTCTCCTATCGAGCTTGCTTTCACATTTTACACAAGTCTGATGTAGCTCTAAGACAAAGTGGATTTATTTATCATTTCTGATGGACTAAAAAAGATTTAACACTTAAAAAATCATCATATAAACATGTTCAAAATTTTTATAAATATTATATCATGCTAGAATTTAAGGTGACATCTCATTTGAACTGTAGTCCTAAACCTTGTCTAATAGGCATGAGTTGTCTTAAAGCCTGAAATAAATTTTTGATGGATTTCCATAGATACCAAAAGATTATATACCTCTATTTTTACCCCATATAAATTATATAATCCATTAAATTATTCACCCCATACTATAATTGAAAGTGTTTATCCATTTGGCTTTAGGCCTAAATTATATTTGACAGGCCTACTTGCATACTTGAGGTCTAGGATACCCTATTGATATTTTACCTTCTCATAAAGGTTCCTCATGATTTTTTATGTGTATTAAATATTAATAAACCTTATTTAAAGTCCTATTTATATTTTTTCTTATCCCTATATCTCCTTTCTTAAAGACTATAAAATTTGTACCTAAGGGGAGTGCCCTCTGTCTAAGACAAAATAAAGGGTACTTCCCCTTTTCATAAAGACCAAATGAATGATTTAAAGGATTATTAAAGTTATATAGGTGATATTAACCAATTTAAATTCCTTAAAAACGTCATTTGAGCTTCCAAAATCTTTAATACCCAAGATAGACTTGTGTGGAGTGGACTGTGCACAGTGGTTTAAGGAATGGACTTTGTTCTTGCATCCTCAGAGGTCTCTCTCTATTTATTCTAATATCATGAGGGAATTTTGAGATGTTTTCCAACATTATGAGAACATTAAAAATGTTTTCCAAATTTTATGATCCATTTTTTCACTTTGAAACATATCCTTACATGGTTAGGCTTGACTAGTAAATTGACCCTATCTTTATGCTTCCCCTACCTGTAGGTGAAAATCAAATTTTTGGAGATATTTATATTAATATGGGGTTATATGAAACCATAAATGACATCTCATTGTTTCTTGAGTCACCCATACCATGTATTACTATTTTAATAACTTATAATAATTATCAACTAAGTCATTGTCAATTATAGTTAATTGTAGTTGATTGTGTATGATAGAGAAAGGGGTTTTATGAATAAGACCTCACCTTACAACCTATAAAACATGTATTATAATCCATTTTATATATTTTATATTCATTCTCTATATATCAACATTGTAATCCTTATTCTCAATCTCCCACTATGGATGATGTGAAGGAAATCAGTCAACTATAGGTCAACTTCTTAGGAGAGAGAAACTTGTAGGTGTAGATTGGACCTTGAAACACCATCAATCATCTCCTCTTGATGATATTCATGTTAATTAGTAAAAATTTCAATTAATAATTATATTCAAAACATGATATTATGTCTTGGTATTACAACATTAGGTGAAAGGATCTCTTATAGGTCAGGTCTATAAATATCAATGTTTGAAATTAGTGCATAAAAATGCAACTTTGGGCTTCTCAATAACCAACCTCCACTAGTTATCCACCCTTAAATATTTACAAAGTTAATCTTATATGTATAGGACTCAATAAAAGGTCATTATATGCATCAAAATTCATTGGAAACCTTATTTTATGATTGTACCAAAATGGCCTTAGGTCATTGTTTTGTACTTTTAGGGAAAAAAGCCCTGAATACTGTCATTTAACCCTAGAATGTGATCCAAACTTTCAAATACCAATTTAAAACTCAAAAATTTATACCATTGTCAAAATATCATACTAGGACTCCCAAGGAAGTTATACCATACTCTAAATTCTCCAAACAATGGACCTTCATAACTCTGTGATGCCACTTGTAGGTGGGTATTCTCACATGCATGCAATATATGTAAAATGGTATGAGAATTGGTATCATGAATTTGACCTTATTACCAAATCCATGATATTTCAAAGGGATAAAAAATATATGATGATATAAAAATCTTGAAGAAATTTTCCACACCATGTTTCAACATTTGAAAACCTTTGTAGTCTCCTATAGTGGTATGCCAATAGTGACTGTGTGTAAATTTTGCACATGATTGCAATAGTTCCTTCTTCCTAGTGAAATTTTGGGAATATTATTCACTTATATATGTATAAAAAATATGTATAAACATTTAAAAACTCCCTATTACTTCATGTATGTGATTTATAATCTTACATAATTCATCTTACTACTGTAAATGGCAGTCATATAGCAAATTGACTGTATGTTAGTTATGATTACACCCTCATGGAGAATTGATTATATAATGAGATAAAATTAAAGGGAATAAATATCACATTTAAAAAATTTAAAATGACATATCACAACCCTCTAAATCCATTTTCAGAGCGTGAAGATCTAAAAATGGTGGAAACATGCCTATCATCCCAAATGAGAGTAGTCTACAAAATTGAGATGATTTACTCATAAAAAAAACTTGGAAAGTGAAAACAAGAATGTAAAACATTATATGAGATATTAAAAATCCTATGGAATTAAACAAAATAACTAGATTATAGAGAATCATCCAAACAAAAGCAAAACTCATAGGGTACACAGATTAGCAAAAAAATTAGATAGGTCAACTTCTTAAGAATAGTTAATAAAGTTTAGGTCACCATTCCCATAAAAATATATATCAAATATAATCTTAATAAGTTTATAAGACACCCCTAGGATCATTTTTGCCTAAATCCTCCCCTGCTGGCCATACTAAGTACAAACTTGTTGACTAGTTTTGTGTGCATGGAAGGGTAAAGAAGAAGAAGAAAATTTTTAGCTAAATTTTGACACTTCAAGATTTATTCAATTTTGGAAATTGATTTTTTGAATTTTAAGAGCCATCTCATGACCTCGCCCAACATGTCACACTCCCTTATGGGTCGTACAAGTGCCAAACTCTTCCCTTTTTCAAGAAAACTACCCTTTCTTCAGAAAAACCTATCACTTTTTAGTTATTAATAGTTGATTAAGACATAATATGAGACATGTCACATGAAATAACCCTTTTTTATACCTTCACACTTTCCAAAGAGGCTGTACAACTCAGTTAATGCCCTATTTTGACCCCTAAAATGATTCAAAAAGACATAAAGATTAAAATGACTAATGACCAAGGCTAATATGATAATGAATGGCATCAAAAAGATTATAATACACCATATGACATAATATTAGACCCATAAAATATCTAAAAATCAATTTTTTACCTATAGGGGTCCCAATTTACCCTATTGGGTCAAATTTGGTCAACATATATTATTATAATTTTCATGGATTTTATTTTGTTTTTAATTTCTTAATATTTTATTGTTTTTTATATTTTATTTGTTTATATTATTATTATTTTCACTTGAATTTATTTGAATTAATTGATAGATTATATTTTCCTTAGTTTTTATTAATTTATTTCATTTTCAAGTTATTTTCATTTTATTTTATTTTATATATTAGGGTTTAATTTTATTATTTATTATATTAATTAAATAATTATTTTTTATTCATAATATCATTTATTAATATATATACTAAATTTGTCTTAAAAATGTACCAAAATCTTATTATTTATTATATTTTTTAGGTTTATATGATTTGTTAGATAATAACATTCATTTTATATTATATATTATTAAAAATTATACTATAATATTTTAATATTAATAAAAAAAATACCAAAGGTGCCATGCACCAAGTCCCCATAGGAGTTTTTAGATTTTGCCTTTATTTGTTGTTCAGTTTGAAAATTATTATGACATTGTGATTTTTGAACAATTTTAAAACCCAATTATATATTACATATTAGTAAGCATAAAGAGGAAAAACTAATTTGTCTATAAAGCCAATGAGAAAATTCAGGGAAAAATATAACCAAATTTAGCTGAATTGTAGCATGTATTCATGTAACCCCAAGCATCCAACATCATGTTCCAAGAATCCAAGGAAAAAATAACTTTGCATTTGAATTCAAAAACCTAATACAAACATATCTTTAATATAAATTATCCACATCTTTATAATAGAAACAATATCAATGAAAAAAATCACTGGGGGGAAAATAAAAACTATAACAAGAAATCACAGAAGCATAAATTCTAATATTATAAAATATGTGTGTTGTTCTAAAATTTTTTACAAGGGAAATTGCTCAAACCAATGACTTTAGTCAGACCTATGTCAAAACATTGTTCCATGCCTTGCCATTTAGATTTGATAGCCAAGGTTAAAATGTCTTCCTCCTTTGGTGGAAGGGTATGTCCTTTCCTTAGTCTTAAATGTTAATGGATTAGATACAAGTCCACATGTTCTAGCTATAAATGCCTACTTAAACAAAGTTATTGAATAACTACTTGAAAAACATAATTATAAGAAAAAACATTGAATTATTACTAAGGAATAGGTTTAGATTTATATACTTTAGGATTTTGGTGATAGTAGCAAAAGGTTCATCATGTTCATCATCCCATAATTTAGTGATGAAAAACACTACCTCCCAATTGACAATATCACTTTGGGAATCATGTATGAGAGCTACTTCCAAGGCACCTTTCTGAGCCATAATAACTAGATGTGTTAAAGTACCTGTAAGCAACCTTCATTGCAATTAATATAGGTCAATAAATTTCATTTAAGTAGGAAAAACTAGTTCAAAAAGGAGATAGGAAATAACAATAAAATTTTTTCTAGATTCTATAATGACATATGAAATGTTGAATAATTATATTTAGATAGATTTTTTAAAATATTACTTAATAATCAAAATTTAAATAAAAAAACTTAAACAAATTCTTTATGGGAAAATGAAATTTCCTTAATATGAGAAGAACTCCAGTAATCATCTAATCATAACAAAATTATCACCTGGTGAAAATTTCCATGTTTAAATGTGATACATTTAATCAATTTTAGGTAAAATATTATGATCCAGGGGAGATGCACTATCTTGTTGGTATGTTAGGAAATTGATAGCAATCTATTATGATCAAGCGCATGTTCAACAAAAATAGTAGACATCAAAACAAAACTTATTAATATCTATAAATAATTAATAAACTTTAAAAATTGTAATAAAAAATAATTATCAAAATATTTTTTAAATAATAAAATATAATTATTATTAATATTTATAAATAATTAATGGAATTTAAAAAGTATAATCAAGAGGAATGATCAAAGTATCTCTTACATAATTAAACAAAAATAAAGACTATTTAAATTATTAATTTTAATATATATATATATATATATATATATATATATATATATATATATATGCACAAGTTATTTTATATTTTTATTAGAATTATTTAATTAATTATTAACTTAAATGTATCCAATACAAATTTGAAGAATATTACATTTAGAGAATGATCAGATTGTGTGTTAAGTCTTTGTTTTAAAAGAATTCAAATTATATTTATGAAAAATATTTTATAAAGGAAATAAATATAAAAATATATTTTTATGTTTATTTTAGTTCCTAATTATAACATGTCTTAAGCCTTCACTTTGAAACAACTTAAATTATAATTATGAAAAAGACTTTACAAGAAAATAGTAAACTCTAAACACTAAATAATAATTAAGAATTGTATAGAAATCATATAGATAATAATTAACAATTAGTTTAAATAGATTAAATAAGGTTTTAAGAGATATCAAGGTGCTTTTTAAGGGTTTATTTTTTGATAAATAATATAATTAAATAAAATTATTTTGATAATCAACAGTTTATGCAAATATTAAGTTACGTTTTCATTGTTGTTTAAATATAATAAGTATTTATATAATTTTTAAAAGTCATTCTCCAATCCTATCAAAATTAGAGGAACTGACTAAAACTCTTATAAATTAAGATTTAAGATAAAAAATAGAGTTTTGATAATATATTTAAATTATTCTATATAATATATAAATAAATTTAACAAATTTTTTATAAATTTATTTGAATAAAATTTAGATAAATTTTTAAAATTCTATAATTTTTTGAATAAATGATATATAAAAAAGTTTCAATGAGTTTTGGATTTTATTTATATTAAGACAGAGTTCTCATATAATGGAAATGATGAATCTATAAAAATAAAAAGAATCTTTTATTATAAAATAGAAAAGGCAAATTGAAAGTTTCTCTACCAACTTAGAAATTTTTATATATTTACTTTTTTTCAAATTTAATAATAAAATAAAAAATTAAATTACCTATTAAATAAAACCACTAAATTATTAAAAGCTTAAAAATTTCCTCCACCAAATAAACAAATATAATTACATCACATATTTTTCTAACTCCTCCACAGATTTAACATTCAAAATATGTACCTACTACTAGTCATGAAAATGTTTTGTTTGTGTTAATGCATGTAGTATTATTGTTAAGGTGTTAGGTTAAGTATTTGTAAATTTTTTTTGAGATGTAGAACATGTATTTTATATTAATTTTACATTAAATTAAGGAATTACTAAAAATCATAAAACTACGAATCCAAAAGACATACATAAAACCAAAGTAGTATCGATGTTTAAATTTCTAATAAAATGATTCAACAAACAAGTGAAAAAATTATAAATTATAGATGATAAATTTTTATTAAATTTTATACTTCACAAAACTATAAAATGTAAACCACATACCTATGGATAAGCATATTTCTTAAAACATGAAATAGTTGAAGTATGAACTCTAGCATAACGCCTAGAATATGATATCATATATGGATTTTAGATCAGGTTTGAGAATCAAAATTGTATTGATGATTGAATTTTGATTAGAATTATTCACCAAACAAGTACATACATTATTAATTATAGGCACTAAATTATAAATTTTACATTTTATGCTTCTTTACTGATGTAGACACTAAAAAACTATACACGATGGCTCTAGATGTCACATTAACCTTTAAACTATCCCTTAGCCCCCTTTGGGTTATATTATTTACCAATTCTTCCATTATTACCCTCATACCACTTCCCAATTCCATTAACCAACAACATTAGTAGAATTGGCTAAATATAACAAGTTTTGACTATGTCCCCTCAACCATGTGTAATGGTCAGCCCTCAACTGCATGCAATGGTCAACCCTCGACCACTAATGGTTAACCCTCAACTACATGTGATGGTCAACCCTTGACCACTAATGGTTAGCCCTCAACCACCAATGGTTGACCTTCAACTATTTATAATTACTTAATACAACCAAAACTCCATCTCAGGACTACGTAATCAAAGGAGTTAACTACAACTCACTCATTGATTACTAGTTATCTAATTTTAATCCACCATTTTCATGATCAATGCATATTAGATTATTTTTTAAACTATGGTTGAGCCATTTTTTAAACCCTTTGATTATAACCTCCCTTTCCTCTATATTAAGAGAGGAATAGAAGGTTGAAATAATCAATCATTATTAGGATCAATCAGGCAGGATGTAAGAAGAGATTCTGACTCCTGGGTAAATCCAAAAAAAATTCCAATCAAACCAAAACCAAACAAATAACAAGGAGGTAATTCCAACACCTCAACATCGAGGATTGTAATACCGTTAATCTTCCTATTTAGCTCTAAACCCTCAAGTAACTTATTTTCACCTTTAAGACTTTTCTAGGACACTAAACTACACAAAGATAAGTATCTTACACTTGTTCTAAATTAAGTAATTTGGTTTAAATAAGTTTATAATCTATATCTATTTTCACCTCCAAGCACCTTCTGACCATTCTCAACCATTTGAAATATCAAATTTCTGTTATGATACCTTTGAAACCTTACCTTTATCCTCACCACCAACCAATAAATTTAAAATACCTTATATGACACTTATACCACCTACCCATATTCATTCTCTACCCAAAGCCAATCTATCAAAAACCCACAATGATCATTGATAGTTAGCCTTAATCACCAATGATCACTTATCGATTGTTGACTATCAGCCTCAACCACCAATGATCACTTATCAACCATCACTGATAGTCACCTATAGACCATTGATAGTCAACCTTGATTGCTAATGGTCACCTATCGATTACCATTGACAATCACCTATCAACCACCAATGGTCAGCCTTGACTACCAATGGTCACCTATTAACCATCATGAATGGTCACCTGTCAATCAACACCAATGGTCACCTGTTAACCATCAATGACCAGCCTTAACCATCGATGGTCACTGTGTAAATCATTTTAATCAAAACAATAAGCTTTAAACACTTTCCAACCTCAACCAAAAACCCTATTTCTTCATCTCTATCATTATACAGAGTTAGGAAAAATAACTTGACCATACCTAAAAGACACCTTGAAAGTTTAACATTAATTTTAATGTTATTTTTTTAAAATGCATTATTTATTGAAAAGTATTTATTTCTTTTAATTTATTACTTATATTTATGTTATGCAATCTTTCTTATCAATAATTTTCTTAACATTAACTTATCTAAAAGGTGGATTGACAGCTTCTAAAAAAGTCATGTACTTCTTAGATCTAGCTTACTAGGAAATCCACCCACATATCCCACTAATCAACATTTTTTTAGTGCTTTATAATCTCCAAGTCATCCTCTCCAAACAAAGAGGAGCATCTACAACCATCTGGATCATAGAGTGTAGACCAAATCTAAGTTATACTAACCTCACCCTTCTTTCAAGTTTTACATATTTCTTTCTAAAATAAAATCAATAAAAATTTAAGTGAAACATTTTGGTATGCTTGGTGGGACCTATTTTCATCTAGGTGATTTTTCTTCTTGTTTTATACTCATTTAAACTAAATATAAATTTCTTTTGGGTATAAAATTAACCTCTCATATATTATTTTCTTGCATAATTAACTAACATAGATTAATTAATCAAGTAGATCAACCATAACCTCACTTATTTTCACACACAAACCAAACCACTTACACCAAATCAAACATCATAACACTTGACATAATTCCTAACCATGGTTTCATCTCCTAGTGGTAACCTTCACCCATTGGTTATCCCACTTAGATGTCATTACCAAGGGGAGAAACCAAAGCTTAACTCTCTAGTTGAGTATAATCTTTGGAAATTAGTATATCTTGGCTAAGCTCTTGATACCCTTATCACTATAGTGTGTGAAGTGAGGGGGTAAGCCCCAATATCAAGCCATGTTCTAATTTATAATATAGACCCTTTTGAGTGCCTAAACTACCTGAAACTAACCATAGAATTCTTTTCTAGTACCTGCTTTACAAACTAAGTTGGGTCACATATTCTTTCTAGCTTAAGGCATAAGCCACAAGTGAGACAAAAAGAAACTTAGGATTTAACATGATTTAGAGTGTGTTTTATCTTATTTGAATTTTTTTCTTGTCTTCTATCTATTTGATTTGTGAGGAATCTAATCCCCTTGGGAAATTTTTTTCCACCATCTTGCCTTCATCCACCTCATCTCCATTACCTTGTTCAATGGGGATATTTCCTATATTTTATCCTAGAGATCCTAACTTTGTTAAACTCCTAGAAGACAAACCTCTTTCTTTATGGAATTACCTTACATCAAGAGCCACTTGTGTTCCCAACCTTACCCACAACCAACCCAACCATACCTAAAACCAACTCTACCTTACCTAAAACCAACTTAACCTTACCAATGATGAGCTTAACCTTACCTATAACCCACCCAACCTCACCTATAACCAACCTAACCTCACCTATAATCAACCCAATCTCACCTATAATCAAAATAAACTTACCTAAAACAAAACTAACCTTACCTATGATCAACCTAACCTCACCTATAACCAACCCAAACTCACATATAATGAACCCAACCTCACCTATAATCAACCCAATCTTACCTATAATCAAAAAAACCATACCTAAAATCAACCCAAAATTACCTACAATCAACCTAACCTCATCCACCACCAACTAAGAACCTTTCAAGAACCATTTGATCATAATCATAACCAACCAATGACCTATCAATGCCTATTTGACAATTGTCATAACCAACCTCAACCTCAACCATCTCAACCTCACCAATCTTTGGGCTACCTATCTCAACCATCATATCAACTACCTCAACCTTATCAAACTTTTGATTATCTACACCAATCATCATATCAATTGTCTAAAACCCCTCTATGGGAACCTTCTTTATCTCAAAACCAAGACTTGATCTATCCCCTCAACCATCAACCAAAATTTTTACACCAACCTACCTCATCAACTCCATCAAATCCAACCAACAACTATCAACCCACCTTACCAACTTTATCAAACTTTTCAAACCATCCTACCTTACCTACCTTACCAACTTTATCTACCTTAATCACCTTATCAACCTCCCCAAATAAAACCAACAACTACCATCCAAACCTTTCAAACCCACCAATTTTATCAAACTTACCCAACCTATCAAATCAATTAGAATCATTTAACCAACCAAATTCATCAATCCAACCAATTAAATCACAACCTCAAGAGCCATTGGTTTACCCTCCTCCTAGGAAGTATACCCCTATGGGGGAATCATATGCATTAATCCATGACAAAATCTTAGAGGCTTCTGTCATTAGACTTCATCCAATCAAACCCATGAATTTTTCTCTTCCAAAACTAATTTGGTTTATAGAGAATGAGTTTTGTACATATCATTGCACAAACAAACATCTAGTAGACAGATGTGGATCTTTTAAGATGTTTATCCAAAACCTTATAGATTAAAAGGAGGTTATACAGGATATTCTCCATGTTCCCCCCATCCTAGCCTTGAATGTCTTTAGGCAATTGATCATTAAACCTCTTTCTACACCCATTATTATGAAAACCCATAATCAAAACCCTTGACACAATGAGGTCCATTCATTAGATTTGGTCCTTAGTGCACCTATAACTAGGGAAACTATGATTGAAACCCCAACCAATCCACTTGTTGACCAATTGAAACCTTTTCAACTTTCTTTTAAAATCATCACTAAGGAAGAATCAACCTTAACCCAACAACTTGTTGACCAAGTAAATCCTTCTCAACTTTCCTTTAAAACCATAATTAAGGAAACTGACCTACCTCTTCCAATTCTCTTTTTAATGGATCAACATCAAAGCAACTTACCTCTTTCAATTACCATTTTATTATATCAACCTCAAACCAACCTACCTCTTTCCCTTCCCCTTTTAGTGGATCAACCTACCTCTTCCACTTCTCAAAAGGTATAATCAACCCCAACAACCATACCTATTCCACCTAACCCTTTGGTGGAAAAAATCAAAGCTAACTCATCCTTTTCACCTCCTATTTTAGTGGATCAAACCTTAACCCAACCCAACCTACCTCTTTCACCTACCCTTTTAGTGGAGCCAACCCAAACTCAAAATACCTCAACTAAAACCAACCCAACCTCACCTGAATCTAATCCAACCTACACTAAAACCAAACCCATTCAATTCCTATATAATATACTCATATTCATCTATCTAATGACATTGTGTTTGGTTAGAATCTCTTTTGAAAAGGGTCAAATATTTGTCTCCTTATGTTACCAAAAAAATAAGCAAACCCAACCAATAAACTAAATCAACCACCCATCCTACCTCCCTCAACCAATCAAACCAACCTCTAAATAAAATCAATCAACCATGATTAACCTAAATTTTTATCCAACCCTAACTAACCTATCTATCAACCCAAACCAACATCAACCCTTCATTCAAGATTTCTTAAATCTCATCTACCCTTTTATCCAAGCTATCCACACCTCACCTAAACTCCCTCATTAGGACAATCTGACACTCTTTTACAATCCACCTTTATTATAGGATGATGTTGTCAACATCATTACTAGACCCCAAACTTACCTGAATCTGACCCAACAAACTTTTGCTTACCATAACACTATCAATAAAATCCTTCCTGAACCACCACCTATAACTTGAACTTCAACTAACAACTAACGACTAATAACCCTTAGGAGGAAAATGAAGTCATATTCATCCTTACTAAAGCCTCTTTACTAACCAACATATTTAAATGGGAGTCTTTTTATACCTCAACATTCATGGAAATATTTTTTTAATGGAATTCTCCCTCCAAAATCTTTGACCAAGCAATAACCCAAACATTAACCAATAACTAAACTAAACCTTAACATTTTGCCTACCAATATTTATCAATAACCAAACCAACCCTTGACACTTATGCCTCAACCTACACCTAGGGTAACACCAAACCAACCTTAAACTTAAAAAAACCTTGACCTTGACTGACCTTTTATTAATAACCCAAACTAACCTATACCCAAACCTAAACCATAACCATTATTATCAAACCTATCAAGCTAACCTTGACCTTAACCCAACCTTTTACCCCAAACCTAAGCAAGACTTTAATGTCAACCACACCTTTTAGGCCTCTTTTTAATAAAACCTCAACTGATGGTGGTCATTGTTGAACCATCATCGATCTATCCTTAGACCTCTTTTACCTTTCAAATCTTTATTATTACTAACCTTTGATGAACCATCACCGATTGAATACTAACTTACAATGGTCATTAGCATGACCAAAACCTTACCTAAAACCTTTTCTATACCTACCTAGCAAACCAACCCAAACCAATACCTAAACCTACCTAACTAAACCAAAAACCAACCACCATTACAATCTAACCAATTTCTAACAACCATCACCTAACCAACTTTGTGGAGACAAATAGAATTATTTTGATTCATTCTACCTACTTAATCATTATCACTACAACATCTTTTCCACATTTAATCTAGTGTCAGAAAGTAACTAGGGGACATCTTCACTCCTGATTGGCTCAAACCATTTACACGTAAGTGTGGATCTAGGTCAAATTAGAACCTAAGCCCCTTAATGCTTTGCATTAACATCCTATTCTTTTGTTAAACCAAGTTCCTAGTCATCTTGTGTCTAATTTAATCTCATCCCTTTTTTTCAACCACCTTCATCTCCTTATTTTAAGGATAACCAATTAAAATATGATCATGTGATTATCTATCATAACCTTAGCCTAATCCTAGTCATGGGTACCATGGCTCTACTTATGGCATGATTCTCATGGAAATTTTTTATCCCTTATAGGATGAATCCCTATGGTAGTTGTCACTTAAACCTCTTTTTCCCATCATTAACCTTCTTGTGTTATGGTTTTTCCTCCATAAAGGAAAGACTTTCAGCCTATATATACTATTCTATGTCTAATCCAACATAACATTAAAATTTGGGATATCAAATATCACATGGGTCAAAAATATCTAGCATTGTAGAATTCTCCTTCGAAGGAAAATTACCCAAAACTACCAAAAATTGCTTAAAAAGGTAGACTACTCCCTCTAAGGATAGCTATCACACATAAACAAATCTAAATTCTAGATCACTCCATTGGAGGATGGTTAAACAAAATATTTATCAAGAAATCAATCACTTGGAAGCTTTTCACATAAATTAGCTTCCCAAAACCCATCAAATAAAAAACAAAAAAAAACCCCAAGTCAAATTCGAAAACAAATCAAATCCTAAAAAAGCTTCCATCCACTTTCACACCCCATTCATAGACTTCCTACATCAATTAATCTACACCAAATTTAGAGCATGGAATTATCTATAATGGTTCCTAGGTCACCTATAAAAGGGACAAACCATCCCATAATAAGGTTAACCTACCATTCATATTCACCTATTATCCTCTACCAGATCAATGGATTTTTAGCTTACTTGACACTACATGATCAAACTAGTTTTTACCAACAAACTAACACCAATGCAATGCATACATGGTTTTATGTTCTTAAGTCCACCCATATTTCCATTATGGTCTTTGTCAATCATAGCATTTCAACCTCCTACTTTCATGACCATTTGAGATTATGTGTGTCTTTCATCTTTGAGTCATTGAAAACCCAACCACCAAATTTGTACCTTTTTACACAAAAATGGGTTCCCTTTTACCAAACCAATTTGAACACCACCTACCAACCATACCACCTATTATAGATCACCTTATTCTCCACCAACCATGCACTTATTGGAGATCACCTTCTCCACTGACCAACCAACCAAATAACCTCAACTTGGTCATTTTATCCCACATTTTCACACTTTTTGTGACCAAACTTGCCTTGGTCATTTTGACCACATACCTACCTTGCCATATTTGACAACATTGTTTTACCTTTTGCACCTAACCATTTAGGTACCTTGGATCATGACCATTTATGGTCTTAACACCTGTGACCTTTTTTCATATTCTCAAGATCACATCCTACTTTATATATTTGTGAATACATTGACATTACCTAGGAGACTTGAGTTTATAGGAGTATCCCATATCATCCATGACTAACATTTTTGCCCTATTATCCTATCACTTGTCTTTCTAGTACTAACCTTATTTTACCACCTACCTCAACTATTTAAACTTAGTTTATGCATGGTATATGATATCATACTTAGTCATATTTTGTGCACTTATTCACACTTACATGCCCAACCAACCAAACCAACCTTGTCACCCACATATAAAACTTATCAAACCTATGACCTATTCCTTTTTTCTCAAGATCACCCACTCTTTAGATCCTTGATAACATGGTAACATTTTAGATGATGACCTAAGTTTATAAGTGCACTAATATTAGCTATGCCTAATGTTGTGGCCTAGTTCACTTGTCACTTCTCCTTCTCATAGAGACATATTTTACCAATCCATCCATATTACCGATTTTGTCATCCACTTATAAAACCCACACCTAACTCCATTTCACCTCATCTATTCCTAGTTTGAGGGGGAACACCCCCTTCCATACTTAGGGAAGACAACCTTCTACTAACTTTTCATTTTTGTTTTATAACTTCTTGATTCAAATTGAGACACTATAAAACCATACACTATGGCTCTAGATGTTGTATACATATAATATTTTCAAACTTTTATTGATTACTGACACTTTGTATCTTGTAGGAACCTATCGAGTCTCAATCTCTCTGAGTGCATGCCTTAAGGGGTGCACCAAGAAGAGGTGGGAAAATCATTAGTGATTTGTAAGATTATCTTTCCTTTTTCTACTTTCCATCCACACTATAACTTTCTAAAACCATTGAACTCAAATCTTTTTCTTCTTAGTTATACCTATTCCTATCATTTTCTATGTTTTATCCTTATTTTATTGATTTAGCACCCTTTTAAATTATCAGTTGTGCTAGGTCAACCAAGTCAACCTAGCACAATTTAGGGATTTTTTCTCTCTTTTAGTTTTTTGGCCTCTTGATCGACCTAACATAGACTTAGAGAGTTAGCCCCAAAAATGTGCTAGGTTGACTAGGTTAACCTAGCACAGTCTATGTTCTTGAAAGGTTTTAAGGTAAGATATATATATATATATATATATATATATATATATATATATATATAAGTTAATTCATTACCATTTCATAAGAGTGAATAATTAAGTAAATAAGTTTTAATTAACATCTACCTATTGACCATCCTACTTGGGGAATAAAGCTTTAGGGTTTAGTACTTGCTTTAGATATTTGATCTCATCTTATGGATAAGTATTTTGGATAGGTTGTGTAGCTTAGAGATAATTTATATTAGTTATCCTTACATACCACAACAATCTCTTGCAAAGTACCTTGGCTAAGGGGGAGATTGAGGCTCGACATGTTCATCTTTAAAGGTAAGTATTCCTAACTTTATTCCTCCTTTGTAAGAGTAGATAGATAGTGCATTTGTATTCTTCTCTTCCATATATTAGGATTTCATATACATTGACATCAATATATGTATTCTATACATGTTTAGTTTAATTTTTTATTTGTTTTTTTTCTAACCCCCACTTTGTGCCACAAGCTTTAGTGTGTACTAGATTATATTTAATTTCTTATTATTAGATTAGTGAAATATTAAATCATAGGACTCTTTTGGGGTTGTTATGTGATTGTGTTAGACTATAAGATTTGAAACCTTATCTAACATGGTGTGTTGTGATAAGTGATATTTTAATTAGGTCTACTATATCCTCACATTGGTCATGTTTTTGCTTAATAATTGTATGATCCCTAGTCAGAAGTGTATGTGTTCTCTATCCCATCTGATCTAGGTTTTATTTATGGACATGATGCATTTATGATTGCATAGTTTCTATGAATCCAACATGAATCAAAACCTTATAGTATTTATTTCACTTATTTAATTTCTATTCATCCTTATTTTTATCATATCTTTACTATGTGGGATTGACCCTATCGACTTGGTTATTTATCTCTGTGCATAGGTTTGTAGGAATAGGTAACTAGCTTAACCAGATTGACCTAGAACAGGTTTCTAAAACTTTAAAACTTTTATTCACATAACTGGATCAACTAAATTGACCTAGTGTAATTTTTTCAAATTTTTAGACTTCCTATTCACCTTACTAGGTCGACCAGGTCAACCTAGTTCATTTTCAACACTTTTTTAGTAAGTTCTTATATTTATTAATCGACCAACATGACCCAATTTATAGTTTTTTGGTATTTTTATCCAAGGTTATTGATAAAAAAATATCTTTTTTCATCTTTAAACCATTTAGGTTAGTTTTTATTCCTTTGTGTCTTTCTTTTTTTATACTTCCTTTCACAATTTAGAGTTTTGAAAACTACCCTTGGATAGTCAACTAGGTCAACTTGACTGACCTAGTTCATTTTTAGACTTTTCTTCCATAGTATAGGTTTGACCTTATTGACCTTGTTCTATATGATTATCCATATAGTTTCTCAACTATACCTTGTTTCAAAGTTGGAATTAACTATATATGTTAATCACATCTTTCTTTTAAGTTGCTTTCATGCTTAGAATAGTTCACATAGTCTAATTAGGGGATTTTTAATCAATTGGTTATTTTCACTATTTCTATTCTTTTACACATATGGATAAACCACATAAACATCAATAATTATTTAAACATTTGACTACCCAAGTCTACCTACTTGGAATTCATCACCAAGAGGGAAATTGACTTGATGTTCTGGTTAAATATAAAATGTGGTTAATTGTATATTTTGGCTAAACACACATTACCGTTAAAACTACGATGTGTTTGGTGAGGGGGTAGGCCTCAATACCAAGCTTGTATCATTAATACTACAATCCCTTTCACCCAAAACTATCTTAAACTAGCCTTAGATTACTATCTAGTACCTTGATTATAGCCAAATTCATTTCACATAAAAAACCATTCTTAATAATCTAATCAACAGGCCATGTTGACCAAATAACTAGATCTTTACTTCCCAATTTTATTGATCTCTCTTTACTCAACTTTTTGTGCAAAAAGTTACATTATCCAACATTAGTGAAAGGTTTTATTTTGTGTGCCTCAATTGGATTGACCAGTGTTGATCCAATTGATTATGTGTTTCCCTTTAGTACTTATTGATTTTTGTTACTTGTAAATTATCTTATTTTAATTCATAAATTGATATTAAATTTTTCATATTCCCTACATCAAAACAAATCCAACACATTTTATGATTTGAAAAATGGATGAGTATAACCAAAGATATAGTCAAACCAAAAATCAACCCCTTGTTCACTATACTAGGTTGACTTGGTTGATCTAGTATCTTTTTCAACCTTTATCCTCTATACTAGGTCAACTTGGTTGACTTGATAATATCTACAACCCTTTTACCTTTTTTGTCAATCTCTATACATTGTACTAGATTGACCTAGTTGACCTTGTATAGTTTTATAATCCATATTTTTGCACTTAGTTGACCAAGTTGACCTAGTACTATTTTATATCATTTTTTATTCTCCTTTTATGGGTATCTAGTATCGTTTCATCATGATGACATCTTTTCAGCCTTCTCTTAGTCTAGAGCATTACATAGTCAAGGACTTGGATAGTAACCTCACTTATTTCATTACTTTCAATGAAACTATCTAATTTCTTCCTTTCCCTTATCCTAAGCCTAAACCACTCATTAAAAAATGCAATGCAATTGAGATCCTTCATCATAATCTTCCTCTCAATACCAATGTTGGGAATCCTTCATCATATCATACCACTCAAATTTATAATCTAGATGGTTCCAAAATAGTCAAAAACCTTGATGATAATACTATTTACACTCTTCATAATAATTGTGGCCTTATCAAGCTTCCTTCTTCTTCTACCACACTTAAGAAAAATAACACCAATTTTGGGAATTTTCTAGCTACAAAGAATCTTCCTCCCACCAACACTAACAATCCTCTTCCTTTCAATACTAATACCCCACCTTTAAACCCACCTATTGATACAACTAAACTTCTTGTCCAAGTTATACAATAATTGAACATCATAGAAACTTCCAATAAATCTCAAATGATGAAAATACAACAACATTTAGGTAACATGATTAGTCAGCCACCTCAAGTCATCATGTCTTAACCAAATCAAATTTTTGTCCCTCCTCCTCTTAGAGATTCCAATGGGAATATCATCTCTCAACATCCAATGAATAATAAAATTCTTCAACATCTTCAAAATGAACCTTTAGTTCCATTTATTTCATCCATAGATATTGGAAACATTTCTCCAACTATCACATATAATGGGACTAAAGAACTTGCTCTCTTTCTTAAGTCTTTTGGTAATCTCTATAAATAATGGGTCCAAACTAATACCTTTGCTACCACTAAGCTCTTATCCAAAACCTTTGTTGGTGATGCACTTGAATGGTATAACCAACTTCCTAGACATTCCATCTCACAACTAGAGGATTTAGTTAATGCTCTAGTTAAGGAATTCCAACATGATGATCTTCTTGAAAACTACCTTGGCCATTTTATCAATGTTAAACAACTTCCTAATGAATCTGCTTATACTTTCATCAAAAGATGGAAGACTCTCTCTCATAAACTAGATCATAACATGAATGATGACACTTTTTTAAAATTATGTTTCACTACTCTTAAGTCTCCTCTCCAATACAAAGTTAGAGTATTTTCACCTAAAACTTTATATGAATCCTTAGACTAAGGAAAAAGGCAAAAATTTTACATGAATCAATTAAACCACCTGAAACAACTACTCAAGCATCTTTCCAATCATTTTCTCACACCATTGATATTTCTAAGCCTCCCCAACCTCAAAATGGAGCATCCAATTTAACCAATTTTAACCCAACCCACCCTCCCTTGAGTCTAGAATAAATTAAAAATAAATTTCCACCTTTTAAACCCATAAATTTTTATCCTTCCAAACCTCCTCCAAAATGGTACAATGCAGATAATTTTTTTTGGTGACATGCTACTATAGGTCATTCTCATGAGTCTTGTCATGATATTCACTAATTTATTATTTCTTCCTTACTTGGTCCACATTTCAATTGTGATGTCCTACCTAAAGAAATTTATCAAGATAATCTTCAAGATTCTCAAAATCAATCTCAAGAATAACAATCACATCAACATTAACTACCTAATGAGCGAAAAAAAATCATCTCATACATATACCTCATCTACTAATTTTTGTTTAAACCATAATTGATCCTTATTTTTACACCAATAAGGAAAGGATGGCTACCATGAACAACTTTAAACATATTGTGGCATCTAGTGAGCCTCAACTTCTTAACTCACATGAACCAAAAGAATACCTAGTTCAAATACCTACTCTAAAGCATATCATACATGGTCCTCCTTTACCTCCTTTATCTCCTCATACCTCTCCTCCACATTATATGTCACATTCAACCTCATTAAAATATAACAAACCAACACATTTACCTATCTCCAAATGCACTTACCAACCCAAATCAAATCATTCTAATGGTCTAATGTCACCTTCCTCCAAATCAGATGTTTGGGCATCTTGTGATGCCCATCCACATGTCCCTTTAGATTTTAGGGCATCTTGAGATGCCCATCCATATATCCATTCATACGTTGGGGCATTTTTTGATTCCCATCCATGCATCTACTTACCCTTTGGGGCACCTTATTATGCCCACTCTTATTCTATAATGCATAATAATAAACACATCCATCTTTAAAAAACATTTTGAGACTTATAGACTTGTCTTTTACATGCTCATCTTTTGATATAAACATTAACATAGATTTTACTTATTCTTTTTGTCTCATGTTTATTTATTTTTATGAATTTTTCTTCTTTTAGTTTCAATTTTCTAATCATCATCATTTTCCTATATGTTCTTTTGGATTTCTTATACATCACATTTGGCATTTGCTTTCATTTTTGCCCTTATATATCTCTTTTATTATTTGTATTTTTCTATCATTATTTGACTTAATATATTTATGATAATTTTACCCCTTTATTTAGAATTTACTTATTGATGTACCATAGTCTTCTTTTTTCTTTTGAAGTTTCTCTTTTGGCACCCTCATGGGTTTCTCTTTTGTGAGTTACTTTGTAAGATTATGGATAGGGCCTGACACCCCTCACAAAATTACCATCTTTTACTTATGTTTTTATCACTTTTCCTACTTATCAATTTTTTTTTGGCACCCATTGTGGGTTTATATTTTATGAGTTTCTTTATAAAACTATGGATAGGAACCAGCCCTCATCATAAAATTACCATTCTTTTCATGTTCTTTGTGATCCTTATTCTTAGAATTTAGATTTTGCCTCTTTTGGTAGATAGAATTATCATAACAATATATGCTAGCATGATTTACTCCATTTCACTCATTCTTATTATAAGAAATCACACTTTGTTGTCATTATATCCATTTTTTCCCTTTGTCACATTATTTTTGATTTTAAGGAATTCAAATTGTTTCATGTGTGATTCGTCTTGATTTCCCTTTCCTTTCATCTTCGAATAAGATAAAATAAGGTTGAATTAAAGATATCACTTTTATTTCACCTTGATCTATGAGATTCTTAGACCCCATGTTCTTTAAAGTTTCTCTCTCTTAGAAACCTTGTCCCAAGTATTCAAATGAAAGTCATCTTTAGTACCCATGTTTGGTCTTCCAATTACGTATGGAGGAGGAATATTTAAAAATCCATCAAGAAAGTTAAAATCCAAATCATTTGACACCAAAATAATATCTAAAAGGAAAAATAATATCTAAAAGGCAACATACAAATTTATAAAGTCAAATGACACGAAAATACATGATTACAAGCACATCTCCTATCTCTAATAAAATCATAAAATCTATAGTTAGCTTCACATAGAGCTGAAGTCCTTTAGGGTATAGTAGGATAATAAGTTGGAATAGGGGATTTCAAAAAAATTTATGGTGATACCTAATTTCTCATACAAGTACCCAATATTCATAGTAGACTGATGACTCTATAATGGGTCTTGAAGAGTGGGGAACACATTGTGGGGAGGTAGGTCCATTTTAATTTTCATGCATTTAGACTTCATTGAATGATGTATATACTTCATTTTTTGACCTAATACTTGTGTTGCTAAGAGAAGTTATTTAGATTCATTAAAGTTGAAAGTCCTCTTTTTTTGACAAATCTAATTTTGAGTATCTTGACTTTGATAAAGATCCTCTACCTTGGTTTTTCCTTCATTCTCTCCTCCGCCCATTTCATTTCCCCCCTTGAAATAAAAATTGTGATTCCAAATCTATTTTCCCTCCTGTATTATTCCTTATTCTCCATCTCTTAAAAAATGATAGGATTACATTGTTTTAGTTTTATCTATCCTTAGAGTAAAACAACATGTTTGAGTAACTATTGATCATTGTTTTCTTCTATTATTAAACTAACCTTCTATTGTGGACAACTGAGTCCACACCCCTTTTTCCATTATTACATTTTTCTCTTTATGTATGTCTTATTCATGTTCATCTTACATCTTGTATTACATTTCTTTCAACATTCTTTCATATTTTTCTTTATGTTTGATTCTTTCATTCCTATCTAACATGAGCTTACTTTTACACCTTACATATCTTTGTTAGATTTTTCTTACACTAATATTTAAACTATCATTCATGTTTTACATACTTCCAAAAATGATTTATTATGTTTTACATTCCTTTTTACCATTTATTTTTTCCATATTTTCCAATGTGATTTACTATGTTTTCCAATCATTTGTCATTTATTCCTTATCATTTGTCATTCATTTGCCATTCATTTGTCAAACATTTCTCATTCATTTTCTATCCTTTTTTCATTCATTTTATTTCAATATTCTAGCCTTACCTTACCAATCCTACTTTTCTAATTTTCCTACAAAATTTTCCACTATCATATGTCTATCTTCCAAAATAAATTATTTCTGGCTATTTTTTGCACTAACTTCTATAGGTTCACCTAGTATACTCTACATTGAACACCTACATTTCTTAAAGTATAGTTATTTATATATGGAAATAAGGTAAGTTAAATGTATGTGTTTTTTAATAAAATTATTTGATTTATCTTATTTTCTACTTACTACACCATACTTATCATCAATGTTGTCTGTTATCATGTTTTCTTCCAAAGCACCATCTGTGTTGCACTTACATGACACATGATGAGATCTGTGTGGGGTATATGTATACACATAATATTTTCAAAATTATATTGATTAATAACACTTTGTATCTTATAGGCAATTATCGAGTCTCAATCTTTATGAGTGCATGCCTTAAGGAGTGCATTAGGAAAGGGGTGGGTAGAACATCAGTGATTTGTAAGATTATCATTATTTTTTCCACTTACCATCCATACTCTAGCCTCATAAAACCATGGAACCTAAAGCTTATTCTTCTTAGTTCTTCCTATTCCTATCATTTTTTATGTTTTGTCCTTTATTTCTTGCCTTATCACCATTTTGACCTATTAGTTGTGTTAGGTCAACTAGGGTGACCTAGCAAAATTTAAGGATTTATCCTCTCTTTTGGTTTGTTGGCCTCTTAGCTGACCTCGCATGACTTATAGAGTTAGCCCTAAAAATGTGCTAGGTCAACCAAGTCAAACTATCACAATCAATATTCTTGAAAGGTTTTAGGGTAAGATACTACTATATATACAAGGTTCTTCCTTACCATTTTATAAGAGAAAACAATTAAGAAAAGAAGTATGAACGAACATCTTCTTATTGACCATTCTACTTGGGGAATAAATATTTAGGGTTCAATAATTTATTTGGATCTCTGATCTCATCTTATGGATAAGTCTTTTGGGTGCTTGGATATGTTGTGTAGCTTAGAACTGATTTATATTAGTTATCTTTACATACCATGACAATATCTTGTAAAACACCTTGGCCAAGGGGGATATTAAGGCTCGATAGGTTCATATTCAAAGGTAATTATTCGTAACTTTATGCATCCTTTGTAAGAGTAGATAGATAGTGAATTTGTATTCTTATCTTCCATGTATTTAGATTATATATAAATTAACATGAGTATATGTCTTCTATACATGTTTATTTTAGTTTTTTATTTGTTTTGTTTCTAACCCTTACTTTATGCCACAAGGTTTGGTGCACACTATATTAGATTTACTTTTCTATTTATTAGATTAGTGAAATATTAAATCATGGGATACTTTTAGGGTTGTTATGTGATTGTGTTAGTCTATAGGCTTTGGAACCCTATCTCACATGGTGTGTTGTGATGAGTGATCCCTTAATCGGGTTTAATGGATCCTCACATTGGTCATATTCTCACTTAAAAATTATATGCTCCCCAATTGAAAGTTTAGGTGTGCTCTATCTCATCTAATCTAGGATTGATTTATGGACATGATGCATTTTTGATTTCATATAGATGTTTAATTAATGTTTAAAATACCCCTTATCCCCATTTAGGTTATATTATCTACAAATTCTTCTTTTATTACCCTCAGACCACTTCTTAATGCCATTAACTATTGGTCATTAGTGAAATTGGCTAAATCTAGCTAGTTTTAACTATGTCCCCTCGACCATGTGTGATGGTTAGCTCTTAATCACATCTAAAAATTATCCCTTGACCTCTAATGATCAGCCCTTGACCACTAACATTCAAACCTTGATCATCGATGATTAGCCCTCAATCGTATGTGATGTTAGCCCTCAATTACCAATGGTCATCCCTTGACCATCGATGGTTGACCCTCGATCATTGATGGTTACTTAATGGAACCAAAACTCTACCTTAAGATTGTGTGATCAAAGGAGTTAACTAGAACTCACTCATTGATTACTAGCTATCTAATTTTAATCCACCATTTGCATGAGTAATGTATACTATACTATTAGAATCTCCCTTTCCTCTATATTAAGAGAGGAAGAGAAGGTTGAAATAATCAATCATCATTAGGATCAATTAGGTAGGTTGAAAGAAGAGATTATGACTCTTGAGTAAATCCAAAAAAATTACCAACTAAACTAGAACCAAATAAAGACTAGGGAGGCACTTCCAAAACCTTAACACTAAGGATTTTAGGATCATCACTTTGCCCATTTAGCTCCAGACCCTTAAGAAGTTTACTTTCACCTTTAGGACTTCTCTAGGCCATTAAGATATACAAAGCTAAGTATATTACACCCTTTTTAGGTTAAGTAATTTGGTTTCAATAATTTTATAACTTGTATCTATTTTCACCTCTCCCCATAACCTTTCCCTATGTTGGATTTTTGCAACTCTAAATACCATTTTCTCCACCAACCACCTTCTGACCATTCTCAACAATATAAAATATAAAATATCTATTGTGATACCTCTAAAAATATACCTTTATCCTCATGACCAACCACTAACTTTAAAATACCTTATACAACCATTTTTCCACTTACCCATAGTCCTTCTTCACCTAAACCCATTATATCAAAAAACCACAGTGATTGTCAACAGTCAGCCTTAACTGCCAATGGTCACCTATCAACCATCAATGGTCAGCCTTGATCACCAATGGTCACTTATCAACTACTAATGATGGTTACATATTGACCACTAATGGTTATCCTTAACCACCAATAGTCACGTATCGACCACCATCGATGGTCACCTACCAACTATTAATGGTTATCCTTTATCACCAATGGTCACCTATAGACTATCATCAATGATCACTTATTGATTGCTAATGGTCAACCTTGACCACTAATGGTCACTATGTAAATCATTTTAATCAAAATATAAAGATTTAAACACCTTCTAACCTCAACCAAAGACTTTGTTTCTTCATCCCTATCATTATACAAACTTAATAATAGCAACCAAACCACATTTAAACCACACCTTGATAGTTTTACATTTATTTTAACATTATTTTGTTAAAATGCATTATTTATTGAAAAGTATTTATTTATTTTTATTGATTATTGTCATTTATGTTATGTAATATTTCTTATCAACAACTTTATTAATATTAACTTATCTAAAAGGTGGTTTGATAGCCTTTAAGGAAGTCATGTAATTCTTAGATTTAACTTGTTAGGCAATCCACCCACATATCCAAGTAATCAACCATTTTTTGAGTGATTTATTTTCTATAAGTCATCCTTTCTAGACAAAGAGGAGCATATAAAAACATCTAGATCATGGAGTTCAAACCAAATCTAGGTTCTAGTAACCTCACCCTCCTTTCAAGTTTTATATCTTTCTTTCTAAAAGAAAATAAATAAAAATTTTAGTAAAAAAACTAGTAAAAAAATCATAATAAATGTCATCAAAACCATTCATTATAGTAAAAAAATTGACATTATTATGATCTTATATAACACAAAAAATATCTACACAAACTATTTTAATTTATAGCCAAAGCCACTTCATAACTAGACACTTTCACAACTAGCAGTAGGCATTATGAATGCCATGGCTGGAAATTTTTTGTAACAACCAAAATTTAAACTCTGTAGATAATAACATCTAAACCATGGCTTAAATCTGTAGGAAACACATTATCCTTTTAACAATGAACATGATCAGACATGTTTTAAATATTAGAGCCCCTTACTTACATGTGGAAGATAATTATTACCATCTTCAATTGCGCTATGTGCATGAGTTTTAAGACTAGATTGAAATTGTGATTATTTTTAGATTATCTCTAATTTCCAAAAAAAAACATTACACTTACCATTTAGTGGTTGGATTCCCACCAAAAACTTTTGAAACCTATCATAAATTTAGAATGTTTCACTTACAAATAGTATTAATTATTAGGTATAGTATTAGACATTAAGTGATAATATTTGAGACTTACCATTATCTTGATCTATGGGCATTATTTTTTTAAATTTGGTGGTGCATGGAAAATTTAAGTTATGTCATCTTATATAATATTTTATTCCATTAATTGGGCATTAGTGGACATTTTTTACTTGCTAGATGTGATGATTTATGTTCCTTATTAGGTGCTCACAGATAGTAGCATAATTTCCATGTGGGCATAATTTCCATGTGGGCCATAGATGTTATCATAAGCAAGATGGTTCTAATAGTGCAAAATTCAGCTTCTCTAGAAGTTAAAACTCTCATGCTACCATATTGAGCCTTTATTCTATCAAAAAATGCAAGAAAAAGTTGGTTTATCCATTAGTTAAAATTTTGGTTTTTCCTATAGCTGAATTCTATAAATATTGTAATCCATTCAATTAGAGGTCTTTTTTATAGGTAATTGAAAAGCATGTGAATACTTGGATTGTAATTTTTTCACCTTTTCAAGGTATTTCAAAATAACATGAGATAATTTCTTAATCTTTGATTGCCTAACATAATTTGTATCTCTTCTTTTCATGTTAGATGAATGAAGATATCTTAGCCATATCCTATATTATGTAAAGTTCTTTCTTATAGATCAAAATGTTGGTATTACTATTTGTCATAGACTAATACATGGATTAGATTATAATTTATAGGTATCTTTAGTTGAATTGCCTTGTTTTAGATTTATTTTTGTGTCAAGTATATGGTCCATTGTTCTTAACAAGGTATATAGTCCATTGTTCTTACCTAATTTATGGGTTATAAAATCTGTTTGTAATTAAATGCCTTTATGTACTATGTTTTTGAATTATAATATGCTCTATTTAGAGTTTAAATAAAGGTGGTGTAGTTGGATATCTATCACCTAAAATAGTGAGACATGAAAGATTTTTGAAAATATATATTTAGGATGGTGTTCATTGTATCTTTTGCATAGGCCATGTTACTCAAATAGATAAGGTAATTTCATTTATACTCAATTTTAATTTGCATTAATTTTTTGTTAATGCACAAATTTATCATGAGAATGACTCACATTTAGTTTATATCTAATAATGCTTGTTTGCTTCTATGTAAACTATTAAATTGAAATAATATAAAATTATGTGTAGGTAAATATCACTTAGATTTTATGGTAAGATATGGGGTATTATCAATAATAATTGTGAAGTAATCGATAGGCATGGCTACATCACTAATAAATGATAAATTCATGGTAAAGCCAAGGTTGAATAAATTTTATGCTTTTATTATGGTATTTTTTTAGTGAATGGCTGAATAGATGATAGTGATCCAAAAATTGCATAGAACAAATTAAAATCCCTATAAAGTAAAATACTAGTTATCCATTCCATCAGTGATACAATATATTCCATCAATAACAGTTACAAAAATATATAATATGAAACTAGCTTGAGGTGTAACTAGATCCATATGATTTTACCAAAGGCATATCAAATATATATTTGAAATTTATAAAAACATTAATGTCTAAATTAGAATGATACATAGGTAAACATAAGCATACATCTTATTGATATTCTGGAGATGGAGAGGGAGTTGAACCTCTTGGAGATTCACTAGGACTCAACATTAGCATCTTAGATTCTTCAATTGGACCAAGTGTAGGTGATACCAATGAAATTTGTGTAGGCATCAAACTTCTAATAAAATCTTTGTAGGCATTGGGCTTGATAAAACTGGTGATGGTGAAATCATAGGTGACATTAGGGATAGAAAGATATATAGAGAAATAGATGTGGGTATAGTTCTATAGGGTGTCAAAGTGGTAGAAAATAAAGGATTGGCTTAAGGGAGAAGATACTAGCACTTATGATGATGGAGTTTTTGAAATAAGAGACAATACTAGAGGTTTTAATGGTGGATTGGACATTATTAAAGGTGAGAATGTAGTGGGGGACAAAGTGGGCATAGAGGTTAGTGGATTTGAAGCTAAAAACATTCCTACAAGGATTTTCCTTGTCTACCTATCCAAACTAGGGTCATTTAAACCAAATGCTTCCAATAAAAATGCATAGTACAAAAGGAGACAACTGACTCAGAGGAATGGGAAAATAAAAAGTGATTTTTATCCATAGTAGAGGCTTTCAGGAAACAAATTCCACTATATCAATTTCTTAACATGACTTGGCGAGGATATTAAATGGGAAAGCATCAGATTTGTTTTCATTTCAAACCATTTATTAGTACTGCACATGACATCAATAGTTTTTCATTTAATAACATCTTCACAGTTTTGACCAATCAAACATAGCTAAATAGGTATTTTCAAAAAATTTGTTAAAAAACATACATATTAACTATTGAAAAATTAAAAATAATTTAATATACAAAAAATAAATAATTCTTAATGGTGGAGAAGAAAAAATTTAATCAAATGTTAGATAAAATTAATTCCTTTAGTTATCCCTTTAGAACTAATAGCAAGATTAATAATTGAATTAAAAATCTTAAATAACAATAAATTTATGTAAATCTAGTAATATTATTAATAAATTTGTTATTACTAAAATTATTAAAATTTTATAGAAAACTTATTTTTGACCACTTGCCTTTTTAAAAATTTGGGAAACTTTTACAACCACCAATTTCTTTTTGGAAGTTTTTCATAACTACCATTTTTCCACAACTTTTATGGAGTGCAAGGTAAAGTTGTTCCTCTTTTTTAATTTTTCCTCATGATGAAAGATCACAAAGGTGGATTTGAAATGTTGAGAAACAATAAAATTTGACATAATTTAGCCCAAAAAACTATTATGTTACTGTATGGACTATAAAAATATTCTTCTCTAAATCCTCCAACTCTCCAAATAACCTTTCAAGGCCTCCATGTGGCAAGTTTAATAAAATAATTATTTTAAACTATCTATGCTTTTATTTCTTAATCTTTTATTATATTTTTTATTTTCTTTATTTATCTTTTTATTGTTTTCACTTGAAATTATTTGAATTTCTTGATAGATTTCTATATTTTCCTCAGTTTCTATTTAATTTATCTCATTGTTAAGTTATTTTCATTTTATTTTATTCTAATTTCTTAATCTTTTAATTTTTTTTCTAATTTATTTATTTATCTTTTTATTGTTTTTACTTGAAGTTATTTGAATTTATTGATAAATTTCTATATTTTCCTAATTTTCTATTTAATTTATTTCTTTTTTAAGTTAACTTCATTTTATTTTATTCTATTTATTAGGTTTTAATTTTATTTTTTATTATATTAATTAAATAATATTTATTCTATTTTTTTATTTGAGAAGGTAAAAAACCAGGTTTTACAGGGATCTTGAAACCTCAAAAGTGAAATACAAAAAAGTATCAATAGGCCAAACAAAGGTTGCCCAATTAAAACATCAAAAATCAACTAGACAAAACTGAAAGTAAGGAAAATAGAAATAGAAATAAATATTATGAGGGTTTTCATCTAACGGGTCTTAAACTTCTTTGAGGTTCTTCAATAGGATGTCCTAATTTACCTTTGAAATCTTAGCCCATGTGTGGTTGCTAGGTCCTTCAGTTACTTCTCTTGAAAAGATCATACAAGGTCTCTTCTACCCTTGGACCTATAGGGGAGTCTTCTTTATGGGGGAAACCTTGGGGGAACTAGGTGAGGGGTTTCCAATATCATGGGAAACTGTTTAATAGGTGTTTGAGTATGTTTAGAAGACTACATGAAATATTGCACCATGGAATCAACCTTTCAATGAAGAGCATTTCATTCTTGCGTAAGATTTGTGAGGACCAACCCTACCTCTTGTACCTTCAAGTTGAACTTACCCAGCTACACCTTATTAATTTTCATCTCCTCTGATAGAATGGATTTACCCTTCCAGGTGGTTTCCTCAAAGGTTCTGACATTAAGGGTGATTAGCTTGGGTTTGGGTATGAATAGCTTGAGGGGAAGGTCATTAGTAGGGAATTTAGAAAGACTAACCTAGGGGGTGATCTCAGAGGGTTATTAGGATCCTAAGGTGTGATCCTCCTTTGAGGAGTCCTTTTTGGTAGAGGATCCCTCTTGGGGGACCTCCTGACTATGCAGGGTTTGGTCATGTTTGAAGAGGAGGAGGATTAGCCCTTGGTGGAGGATAAGTTTGTCTCATTTACTTGATGAGACAAAGTGGTGCATTTAGGATATTTAAGTAGAAATAAAGGTAGACTTATCTTATATCCAATAAAGTAATTTATCAAAAAGAAATGGTGAGAAAAAATTAGTGTGTATTTACCTTCAAGGTCATATAGCGCATAACCTAGAAAGAGATTTTAGGGTAGTGACAAGGAAGGTCTACCTAAAGGAATCCTTTCTTATTAGTTTTCACAAACTCATTCATCTAAAATAATCATTTTAGGAGCTCCTATTTCTTTATTTTGTCTTTGAATTCCTTATTCCCCTCATAGGACATACTGGTCAACTCCCCAATAAATTCCTTCATAATAGTGATTTTTATGCCATGAATGGTCACCTTGCCTTTATTTTAGGCTACTACAAAATCTTGGGCCACTTATACATTATGCTCTATGATTATCTCCATAAACTTAGTGAGAAACCTACATTTGAGTTTCTTTTAGACTTGTTTTTGGCCCCACACATTTGTGCATAAAATGGGCTCAAGCCTTTCCCTATCACCTCCAATCGAAGTGGTGTCAATAGGGCCAAGGTAAGTAAGTAGAAAGTTATGGATGAAACAATTTTGAATAATACAAATGGTTTTTGGGAAGCCCACCAATATCACCCTATAACAATTACACCTCCTCATATGAACATAATTTTGGATTGTCATAATTGAAATCTACCCCTTGAATGAAATATTATGTGCATGTGGTGAAATGATGTTCCCATCAAACTATGGTACTTTCATCCTGTAATGCTTTAAATATGTTATTAGGGACATTTCTTGCATCATGATATTTATCTTATAATATTTTTTTATTAATAATATCATTTATTACTATTTATACTAAATTTGTCTTAAAAAGGTACCAAAATCTTATTATTTATTATATTTGTTAGGTTTATTCGATTTGATAGATAGTAACATTCATTTCATATTATATATTATTAAAAATTATATTATAATATTAATTTAATAAATAATAAAAATATTAATAATTGAATTAAAAATATTAAATAACACTAATATTAATAACTTTGTTATTACTAAAATTATTAAAATTTTATGGGAAACTTCTTTTTGGCCACTTGCCTTTTAAATTTTTTGGGAAATTTTTTGCAACGGTTAATTTATTTTTGAAAGTTTTTCATATCTACCATTTTTCCACAACTTTTATGGAGTGCAAGGTAAATTTGTTCCTCATTTTTAATTTTTTTCTCCGAATAAAACATCACGAAGCTAGATCCGAAACATTGAGAAGCAATAAAATCTAACACAGTTTAATCCAAAAAACTATTATGTTACTGTATGGACAATAAAAACATCAAATCTTTGATCATTTTACATGTGGCCTTTGAAAACTTATTTTTCATACAAATATTCTTCTCCAAATCCTCCATCTCTCCAAATAACCTTCCAAAGCCTCCATGTGGCAATTTTAACAAAACAATTGTTTTAAATTTTCTATGTTACTTTCCTATGTTCTCTTTGCAAACTACAAACTTCTTAAACCCATTTCACATCTAAAAATCCTTTCAACAAACCACATTATCTTTCTTAAGTTTTGAAATAAGCTAGTTTTGGTTTTCACGTGGCATTCTAAAATATAATATAAAACCTTAAAATCTGAAAAGAACCCAATAAATTTTATAAAGAAGTCAATCAATCTAGTTTTTATATTTTATTTTATTATTTCATTATATTATAATAATAGTTGTTTTTGATAATATTCTAAATAGTTTGTATTTATTATTACAATTATAATAGAAATAATGTCACTAATAATTTAAATATTAGTACAAATATTACTAAATGTCACATATTTCATTTTATATTTAATATTTACAATAAAAAAATAAAATAAAAATATTTATTGCATTCTTTTTAGATTTTTAGTTTTTATATTATATTTTATTATTTCATTATATTATAAAATAATAATTATCTTTAGTAATATTATAAATAATTTGTATTTATTATTACAACTATAATAAAAATAATGTCATTAATAATTTAAATATTAGTACAAATATTATTAAATGTCACATTTCATTTTATTTTTAATATTTACAATAGAAAAATTGTATAAAAATATTTTTTAAGATTTTAATATTATTTTTAATAAATGAATAATATTAATAGTAATAATAAAAACAACATTTATAATACTATTAATAAATATTATTGATATTTTGTTGTTATATATATTATTATAATTTTCATGGATTTTGTTTGGTTCTTAATTTTTTTTTATTTGTTTATCTTATTATTGTTTTCACTTGAATTTATTGATAGATTTCTATATTTTCATGAGTTTCTATTTAATTTATTTTTAACTTAATTTCATTTCATTTTATTCTATTTATTAAGTTTTAATTTTATTATTTATTATATTAATTTAATGATATTTGTTCTATTAATAATATCATTTATTATTATTTATACAAAATTTGTCTTAAAAAGTATCAAAATCTTATTATTTATTATATTTTTTTAGGTTTATTTGATTTGATAGATAATAACATTCATTTCATATTATTACAAATTATACTATAATATTTTAATATTAATTTAATAAATCATAACAAGATTAATAATGAATTAAAAATATTAAATAACATTAAATTTATGTAAATATGGTAATATTATTAATAACTTTATTATTATTAAAATCATTAAAATTTTATGGGAAATTTCTTTTTGGTTGCTTATCTTTTGAAAAATTTGGAAATTTTTTTGCAACAACTAATTTTTTTTTGGAATTTTTCATAACTATTATTTTCCCACAACTTTTATAGAGTGAAAGATAAATTTGTTCCTCATTTTCAATTTTTTCTCTTGATGAAGGATCATAAAGGTGGATCCAAAATGTTGAGAAGCAATAAAATATAACACAATTTAACCCAACAAACTATTATGTTACTATATGAACTAGGAAAACATTAGATCTTTGATAATTTTACATGTTACAGCATGTAAAAACTTATTTTTCATACAAATATTCTTCTCCAAATCCTCCAACTCTCCAAATAACCTTCCAAGGCCTCCATGTGGCAAGTTTAGTAAAACACTTATTGTAAATTATCTATGTTGATTTCCTACATTCTCTTTGCAAGCTACAAACTTCTTAAACCCATTTTACATGTAAAAATCCTTTCAACAAACCACATTATCCTTTATAAGTTTCCAAATTAGCTAGTTTTGGTTTTCACGTGGCATTCTAAAATATAATATAAAAAATAAAAATCTAATAAGAACCTAATAATTTTTAGAAAGAAGTTAATCAATCTAGTTTTTATATTATTTTTTAATAATAATAATAATAATAATAATTATTATTATTATTATTATTATTATTATTAAATAATTTGTATTTATTATTAAAATTATAATAGATGTAATGTTATTAATAATTTAAATATTATCACAAATATTTTTTATTAAAGCAGGTTAAAATGAAGTCTTGAAAGGCCTCAGAGCCTTATATAATGGAGAGAAAGATAAAACATTAACACTCTAATAAGATGCCTCTAATAAAAACAATTAAACAGGTGTAAAGAAACCCACGCAATAGAAACTTTTGTCAAAGAATAAATATAAACAAACTAACTTGCCCAAGAAACTTCTATGAAGTTTTTGCCAAGCTTATCCTAGGGACCTGACCCCTTTTTTGCTTATTTTTAGGATATTATCATGGGGTGCCCCTGAATGGAGAGACATACAAGAAAGTTGAATAATTTATTTTATACCTTTTTTATTTTTTTGAAGCACAGACCATCCTTCCTTATTTTTAGCTTAATGCGCTGGTGAGACTTCCATGAATGGGACACATGGCTAGGATTTATCTTCTGGTGTTGACCCAGAATTAGTTTCTTCCCTAGGAAAATCCAAATGTGGAATCTCCTCTAAGTAGGAGGCTAGAAATAACAATACCTTCCTTGGAGAGATTAAATCAACCAATAGTTATTCTTTAGAGTGTGAAGAGATTTTAGGGTCCTCATTTGAACCAGGGGAAGTAGGGATTTTAGAAGAAGAGGTAGAATTCTCACTATAAGTAGCCCACTCTTCATCCACAACCAAAAACATAATGTTTTTGGGAATAAAATATGTCCACCAAGATGAATCCTTATTTTCTCTAAGGATACTACAGTTTTTGGTCAAATGCTCTGTGCTAATACAACTACAGTAATGAAACAATAATCCTTCATAGTCAATAGCTTGAGACCAAGTGCAGTCTCTAACTTGTAAGGTGATTTTTTTAAGAAGATTCTTGGATGTATCAATATTCACCAAAATCCTAGATAATGTAGTGAGTGATAAGCTATCAGTATATGAATGTAGCTATTAAAACTCACATAGAGATCTACCAATAGCCTTTAGACTAGAATCAGTCACAAACTACAGTGGGAGATTGGGTAGGTGAACCCAGATGGGTTTTATAAGCAAAGGTTTAGTGAGGGGATTGAAGGTATGGGACCATTCTTTCAAGACCAAGTGGTGGTGATTCAATCTCCAATGTTTTTTTAAATCATTTCTTTATTGATGTAGAGCTAAAACATATCCTCCAAGACTCTACAAATTCACCTTTACTTTTTGCTTCAAACTAGCAACTTACAATGCCTCCTTGGTAACACTACACCTTGTCTATCCAAATGGAAAAAAATACTAAAACTTTTTTTATCAAGAATTTTAAGTCACATTCAATATAAATTATACAACTCATCTCAATCCACCTTAATCATCTTCCAATATTCTACTTTTTCATTCATTCATTCATTCATTCATTCATTCATTCATTCATTCATACATACATACCTTTCTTTTCCAAATTTCACTTGATTGAGTCTAAATAAAGGACTGTTATAAGTCTGTTATAGGCTCAAGAGGGCATAGATTTTCTAGGCCAACGTTTTAAAGAGTTTTAATGACTTTTATAAGATTTATTACCTTTGTATTGACCTTGCATCCCTTTCCAAATCTAATATACATCACCTTCACTACTCTACTCATGTTTTCCAATAAAATTCTCATTCATTTTTGTGCATTCTCAATTACTACAATAGGGTTTATGAGTATTCTACTTAGGGTTTTGATCTTTCCAGATCCTATTCACTTTGCATAGAATTTTCTAGGTTCTAAACATGTCAACTGACCTCCAAAATCCATTATCTAACTCTATAACTCTTCTATACTAAATTTGCATTCCAAGATTTATGTCACTATGAGTTACACAGTCTCATATAGGAAACATAACTTTCACGAACTTATTACCCAAAGTTACTTCAACACATATTCTAATTTTATATAAGGATTGCGTACATTTGAATAACACCATTCACAATTCATATTGATGTTTCATACAATATTTTTTTTATAAACTTAGAAATCATATTATTTCTTCCTCACAATGAAATGCTTACACACAATCATCTATCCAAATAGGGTATTTGGTTTGCAATTAACCTTTCATGAGTTATGGGTTTCAAGTAACATTTCAACAAGGGCTTAAACAACTTACCAAACCTGTATCAAGGAATATACATTATTCATTTCAATTTGACCATCAACTTTCCTATGTATCACAGAATTTGAAAAGACACAAAGCTCTACAGACTCATTCCATATTATGCTATAGTATGAATATCAACAACTATGATAGTTTAGTTTCTACATATGATAACAAAATTCACCTATTCAAACCACTCACCACTATCATTTATTTACAATATTTGTTATCTATAGAATGGAAGGACACGTGTAGTCCTTTAATTCTCTTCATAGACCTTTCTTTTCCTATCAATCTTATCTACATGTTTTCACCCTCTCCTACCCTCCTATAGATCATCTCCCTCTATATAACCTTATTATAAGTTCAAATATTCTTAGACAAGACTCATAATGGTTTCTTGGATCAATAAACTCTAGACTAACACAAGACCCACATAGGGTGGTGTATAACAAAGTTGCCACCTCACCTTATCAACATGACTTATGACATTTAAAAACCAACCTAAGATCTACATGAGACCATATAAGGGTCTATTACAACCTTATTCACCATTACATATCATTATCATTCATTTAGACCACTAAACCACTCTTACTCCCTCATTAGACAATTTTGAAAATTCAAATTTAGAAAAGGAGGGAAAACCCTAAATGGACTCTAATTCAAATTTTACTCATGGTAATGACTACTAGACCAATTCTTGGGAAGTTATAAGATGCCCCTACATCATACTCCAACGGGGAGGGAAAATAATAATTTAATCCAATTTTCTTGTTCATTTAGGTTCTCATAAAAATGTGTGTGTTCCTTGTTACCACACTTATGTCTCTACTTCCTCTTCCAAGGGCTCCTTTATTCTCTCTCCTATTGTTGCTCATACTGCTACTTTCACCTACAATCATTCTTTTTTCCTTTGCTTTCTCCCATGCTTATCTTCAATCTTTATGGCATTGATCATGGATTATCATTCTCTATCAATTTCCTTCTCCAAAATTGTTATTGTTGCCTATTCATCTTCATACCTACTCTAATTCACACTCTCTTCCTCTCTTCACCATTCCAAGGCCTCTTACTAGTTCATAACCTAGTTTTCACCATCTTCTATCATGTTGCCCTTTATCACAACTACTCCTTGCTTGACTGTCCAAATAGCCACCTCCTCAATTTGCATATTCTCTTCATGGGTCATTTCTTCAATCTTATCTTCCTTCACCTATTTTTCTCTTTCCTAAATCACTTCATGTGCTTCCTACTTCTTCGTTAATCTTAGGAACTCTTCAAACAGTCCTATAGTGTCTTGATATAACACATAATCTTCATCCTCAAAATATTCATGAAAAACTACATGCATTTCATTACCTATCATGTCTTTATCTTCCTCATTATCTATTATTCACTTTTCATATTTTCTCCACTCTTCTCCATAAATGATCTCTTCATCTTCAAGGTGACAAATCACCTCACATTCAACTACACCTATACTCTTCAATGCATCATCTTTATCTTCTCTACGAACTGTTGTCCATTCATTTACTTCATGCCAATCAGGGAATTGAATTTATTTACCTACATTCAACCATAACACATCATTATTATAATAAAAATTTTGAGGCTTCATTTCCCCTCTCTCATCCTTTTCCATGGAAAATTGTGTCGCCATCTCTTTTAGCTACCCCTTCAAATATTATATCACCTGTTGGTTCTCTATCTCTTGTAACCTTTCCATGAAGCTGCACTTGATCCTTTTCCTGATCCTAATTCCACATTGTAATATACATACACTCCACATCCTTATCAACTCTTTCTACATCTTGGGAAATTCCTCTTTCATCTCCTTCATCTCATTTTCTATTTCTCTCTCTTTATGGATTTTAAATTTGACCCTGTCTCTTACTTTTCTCTCTACTTCTCCCTTCATCTTCCTCTTAAGTAACTCACTTGAGTACATGATCTATTTCATATTTATCTTGGTATCACTTGAACCACTTCTTTGGTTCACACCTAAAACCCTCTTTCTCTAACCTCACTTGGGTCTTTCATACATGTGTCCTTCACTTGGATTATCTTCTCCTTCTCAAGCTCTCTTTATGAGCTTCTCTCTTTCTCTCTCTTGAGTTTGTTAATAGCTCACTTTCCTACATGGCTACCAATTCATTAATTTAATTTTCAATATCAGTCATACATCATCAGCATGAATTCAATTCAACAAATCAATCATAAAATACCTCATACCTTCTCCCTTATCTGTTGTCTCTCAATAAGACTCCATGCACTACCTTCTTTGCTTACCTACAAATACTTGTTAATCATGAAACATGAAACATGAACCATATATTCATCAACCTATATATCTATAAATACCATCCTAGATCATCAACCTAGCTTTGATACCAAATGATGCAAAGCTAAAACATATCCTCCAAGACTCTACAAATTCACCTTCAATTTTTGCTTCAAACTAGCAACTTGCAATGCCTCCTTGGTAACACTACACCTTGTCTATCCAAATGAAACAAAAAATTATCACCTATTTATCAAAAATTTCAATTCACGTTAAATGTAACTCATACAACTAATCTTAATCCACCTTAATTATATTCCAATATTCTGCCTTTTCACTCATTCATTCATTATCCTTTACAACCTACAACAAAGATCATATGGTTGTCCATTCAATGGTTTATCCTTTTAGTCACCTTATAGGTGATACTAACAATCTATTTTCACCTTTTAAGTCATTTCATGCCTTATAAAATGTAACAAATCAATTCCATTCAACTCTGCCCTATCTTATGACCACTTCTTTTAGCCCTATTTTTAGGGTTTTCTCTATTGTATAGACATGTACAATAGACTATGGGGAAATCAACCCCTAATTTGAACACCCACTATCCTTCTTTATCTATCTACAAAGTTTCAAGACAAAAATCCTTATTTATATCACTTAAATAGACCTTTTACATTCTATAATTAGCTTTATTAGGCTTTAAAACACCTTATTTGCATACAGAGTCCTCCAAATGTATAGAAACATACCTTATCAACCTAAAACTTCCAAAATATCTTATCCTAATCCTTAAAACAACTACTTACCAAATTTTGTGAATTTATAATGGTGTATTCTCTATAAAATAGCATACCCTAGTTCTAGGGTTTGTAGGGGGTATGAGACACCCGAGGGCTCTATAAATTCCGTTGTGAGTGGGTTTAAGGGTTTAAAAATATGAAACCAAGTTTGACATGTATAAATTGTCCTTTTTAACATTGATCAATCATAAAATAGTGCTTATTAAACCACTAGCATACCTTTCTATTCTAAATTTTACTTGATTGAGTCTAAATAAAGGACTGCTACAGGTCTATTAAAGGTCCGAGAGGACATATATTTACTTTGCCAACATTTTAAAGAGTTTCAATGACTTCTATAAGATATATTGCCTCTATCTTGACCTTTCAACCCTTTAAAAATCTAATATACATTACCTTCACTACTTTGGTCATGTTTTCCAAGCAAATTCTTAGTCTTTTCTATGCATTCTTAGTTACTACAATAGGGTTTATCAGTATTTTACTCAGGGTTTTGATCTTCCTAGGTCATATTCACATTGCATAGAATTTTATAGGTTCCAAATGTGTCAAGTGACCTCTAAAATCCATTATCTACCTCTATAACTCCTTTATACCAAATTTTCATTCCAATATTTATGTCATTATGAGTTGCATATAGTCTCATATAGGAAACATAGGTTTCACAAACTTATTACCCAAAGTTAGTTCAACATAGATTCCAATTTTGTGTAAGGATTGAGTACATTTTAAGAACACCATTCACAATTCATATTTATGTCTCATATAATATTTCTATTCATAAACTCCAAACTCATATTATTTCTTCTTCACAATGAAATGCTTACACACAGTCAGCTATCCAAATAGGGTATTGTGTTTGTAATTAACCTTTCATGAGTTATGGGTTTCAGGAAACATTTCAATAAGGGATTAAACAACTTACCAAAATTTTATCAAGGAGTATACATTGTTCATTTCAATATGACCATCAACTTTCTTATGCATCACAGAATTTGAAAAGACACAAAGTTCTGCAAACTCATTCCATATTATGCTATAATATGAATATCAACAAATATGATAATTTAATTTCTACATATGTTAACAAGGTTCACCTATTCAAACTACTCACTATTGTCATTCATTTTCAATCTTTTTTCTTTAAATAATGGAAGGACATGCATAGTCCTTTAATTCTCTTTGTAGACCCTTCTTTTCCTATCAATCTTATCTATGTGTTTTCACCCTCTCCTACCCTCCTAAAAATCATATCTCTCTATTTAACCTTATTACAAGTTCAAATATTACTATAAAATACTCATAATGGTTTTTTGGATCAATAAACTCCAAACTAACAGAAGACCCATATAGGGTGGTGTAGAACAAAGCTACCACCTGACCTTATCAACATGACTTATGCCATTTAAAAATGAACCTAGGATCTACATAAGACCATATTAGGGTATTTTACAACCTTATTCACCATTAAATATAATTATAATTCATTTATACCACTAAACTACTCTTAATCTCTCATTAGACAATTTTGAAAATTCAAATTTATAAGAGGGAAAACCTCAAATGGACTCTAATTAAAAGTTTAGTCATGGTCATGACTACTAGATCAATTCTTAGATGCCCTTGCATCACTTATACTCAATGTTAGTACAAATATTACTAAATGTCACACATTTCATTTTATTTTTAATATTTACAATAGAAAAATAGTATCAAAATATTTATTGGGTTCTTTTTTAGATTTTTAGTTTTTATATTATATTTTATTATTTCATTAAATTATAAAAATAATAGTTATTTTTTGATAATATTATAAATAATTTTTAATTATTACTATGATTATAAAATAAATAATGGAAATAATAATTTAAATATTATTATAAATATTACTAAATGTCACATTTCATTTTATTTTTAATATTGACACTAGAAAAATAGTATCAGAATATTAAATAATATTTTAATATTATCTATAATAATTGAATAATATTAATAGTAATAATAAAAATAAAATTTATAATACTATTAATAAATATTATTATAATTACTATCAATATTTTGATGTTATATGTATTATTATAATTTTCATGGATTTTGTTTAGTTTTTAATTTTATTAATTTTTTGATGTTTTTTCTATTTTCTTCATTTATCTTATTATTGTTTTAACTTTAAGTTATTTAAATTTATTGATAGATTTCTATATTTTCCTGAGTTTCTATTTAATTTATTTCATTTTAAGTTAATTTCATTTTATTTTATTCTATTTATTAGGTTTTAATTTTATTATTTATTATTTGAATTCAATAATATTTGTTTTGGTTTTTATATTTTATTTTATTATTTCATTATATTATAATAATAATAGTTATTTTAGGTAATATTATAAATAATTTGTATTTATTAATATAATTATAATAAAAATAATGCCACTAATAATTTGAATATTACTGCAAATATTACTAAATGTCACACATTTCATTTTATTTTTAATATTTATAATAGAAAAATAGTATAGAATATTTATTGGGTTCTTTTAAGATTTTTAATTTTTATATTATATTTTATTATTTCATTATATTTTAATAATAATAGTTATTTTTGGTAATATTATAAATAATTTATATTTATTATTATAATGATAATATAAACAATGTCACTAATAATTTAAATATTAGTAAAAAAATTACTCAATGTCACATTTCATTTTATTTTTAATATTTACAATAGAAAAATAGTATCAAAATATTAAACAAGATTTTAATATTATTTATAGTAATTGAATAATATTAATAGTAATAATAAAAATAATATTTATAATACTATTAATAAATATTATTATAATTACCATTGATATTTTGATGTTATAGATAGTATTACAATTTTCATGTATTTTGTTTGGCTTTTAATTTCTTAATCTTTTGTTCTTTTTTCTTTTTTATTTGTTTATCTTATTATTTTTTTCATTTGAAGTTATTGATAGATTTCTATATTTTGCTAAGTTTCTATTTAATTTAATTTATTTTTAAGTTAATTTCATTTTATTTTATTCTATTTATTAGGTTTTAATTATATTATTCATTACATTAATTTAATAATATTTTTTATATTAAAAATATCATTTATAATATTTATACTTTATTTGTCTTTAAAAGGTATAAAAATGAAACAACCCCCCTTTTTTTAAATTGCATATCAGAGTATGCTTTGAATGCGTAACAGATCCAAACCTCATTGTGCTAAAGTGACTAGTACTAACATAGCATGCCCATATACACTTAACCAAAAAGGTTAAAATTAACCTTTTATGACATTAATATATTGTAAAAATTCCAAAGATATGGAAACAAAATAAAGTTGTCCTACTAGATAATCAGGCAACTAACATCATGCTAACAGACTAGCGAGCAACACCAATTTGTTATATACAGTTTTATGATAATTTCCTCTAAGTATACAATAAGAAGTCATTTTCATAAAGAGATTTCAATCACTTTACAAACATGCTTTCCACAAAATCAAAATAGAAGGATGAACGTACAATTCATGTCTTACTACATCATTTAACAAGTAATGATATAGTGGTGGCTAATCCTTGAATCATTATAATCAATTTTATATTGGTAAATAGCCAATGCTATACCATAACTAAAGGGATATCAACACCTAAGAACAAGGAAACCAAACAAATTAGTTCCATAATAGAGATTTCTTTATCAACTAATGTTCCAGGTAAGGAAGACATACAAACCACTACAACATTCACATACCCTTTAGGGTTTTCTAGCCATATATGAAATCATGAATTTATTATATATGACTAACTTATAATATTAACCTCTCTTCTTCTTAATTAATTTATTAAGGAGTTGTCTTACTTCATATGACATCATACTCAGTATTTTCAGCAAGAAAGAGTAGCATGCTTCACTTATACACAATTATCTATTATTCAAGTATGCAATGGTGCTAAATGAACCACTTTGTCAAAGCATATAAGAAACAAGGTTTATATACATACCAATAGCATTGACTACTAAGTAAAAATCTATAGCAAATATGAGGAGAAGTTAATATTCATATCCAACACATGAAAATGATATCCACAACTAGATTTTCAGGCACTTCATTTATATAAACATATAAGTAAGGAAAAATATCAAATAATGTTCTATTTACTTCACATTGCAATGGATGTAAGAATTTCATTTTCCATCCAACTATTAATTTTTTTCACTATCACCATGTATAACCTCCCATATTACCACATATAAGTTAGAACACCCAAGGAGTCTCTATACTTCATGCACAAATAGAAGACCAACTACAGGGAGTTTTATATTCTTAGGTTGGATCAAGAGTAATTCTAATAGGTATAAAAAGGAAATGAATGTATGTATATGTATAAAAAATAATATCTCTATGTATATGTATATCTATATGTATGTATGTATGTATGTATGTATGTGTGTGTGTGTATGTATATATATATATATATATGTATATATATATATATATATATATATATGTATATATATTTATATGTATGTATATATATATGTATGTATATATATATATATGTATATATATATGTATATATTTTTATATATATGTATGTATATGTATATATATATATATATATATATATATGTATGTATGTATGTATGTATGTATGTATATACATACATACATACATACATATATATACATATATATAAAAAGTATATGTATGTATATATACATGCATATACTTTATATACATATACTTTATATATATATATATATATATATATATATATATATATATATATATATATATATATATATATATATATATATATATAAGTTTGATAAGAAAACATAATAAAATCAATGCCACATGGAAGCATGCACAACATCCCATATATTCCATAGTATAAATAACAAGGCAATTTAATAATATAACATTAGTGTTGGCAATCCACTAACATGGCATTAGCAATTGGTAAACAACTATCAATCCAAATCTAAAAATTCTGCTTAAACATAACATAAATAACTTTTTACCTAAACAAATCACTAATCAAATTTTACCATGGTAGTTTACATCATATGAACATGTTGAAGTTCTATAAGATAGTGTAATGAAACATTTCCATGATATTGTGTCAAACCAAATTACCTATTATAATTATATGAAGATTAGCTACATAGTAACATAATAAATAGTCAAAAATAATAACAATATGGTGTACACTACAATATTAGTAATCAATCCAAGATAATACCCAAGTGCCTCCCAAGATGGAATCCAAGACTATATATGAGATCCAACATACTACATCATAATCAACAACATAAGCTTGAACTTATTTATTCTAAAATATCCCTAACCATATACAATGTTATCATACCAACAAACAACTACAACTAATTTGAAATCCAAAGGACTTCAACCACTAGTCATGCTAGATTAAAGTAACATACATCTAAGCTAGTAAGGAGATAAACAATATGTGAATAACATTCTAAATACATCATACCTATCCATGAAGTCATCCTAGTATGGATTAATAGATAAAAATAATGATAATCCCTCCCAACCATACCTATGAGCACAACCTTGGGTGGCCCTTACCACCCTAACCAAAATTAGATGGTGGTTTAGATAAACAGGTTCAAGGGGAGGAATTTTTGAGCAAGTTGGATACCAAACCCAAGGACATCATATAAAATTAACATACACCCATAAAAGGCATGAACACCATCTAATGTATACTTTATGTAGTCAAAGATAAAAAGTAACACATATAACTCAACCATTATATAACACCAAGATGAGGTCCCACAATAAGGTCAACCAAGCAAGAAAAATAGGCAACACAACTATATAATATTCCCAAGGAAATAATGCACCATGATAATCAATTACCAATCTATAATTGATCTAGAAATTCAAATGATCCATATGGTAGCAGTGTTCCCATAAGCATGCAAATAATAATTCAATATAGGGAATTTAAGAGATCATCATGAGGTCTCACAACCTCATATGATTCTTGAATGATAAGAATCAAATAAAAAGTGGGTAAAAAAATAATGACTATCTAAATGGATTAAATATAATAGAAAACCCTCATTATAAGATAACGATAATAACTGGGCCTTGCCCCTTTCCTACAAAATAAAAAATACTAAGTATAAAAAACCCACCATAAGGCTAGAATAAAAACATACCAATAAAGATAATAACCAAGAGACTTTAATCTAAACCACCTACATCTTCCTATAATCGACTTTAATTATTCAGGGGAACAAGATTATATGATTATGACAAGGAAAGAACTACTCAATGTTTCACATTTATTTATTCCACCTAGGCCCAATCATTAAATAAAATATCAAATATATGAATTCTTTCCAACTAGAAGTATATAATCATATGGCCAAAGTGTACAATTTTATATACCTATAAAACCAATTCAAAGAAGATCCCAACCAAATACAGTTCATGAGAATGTTTAAATGATGAATAAAGCTCACCCTTTTTTTGTTCAAGAGGTCCAATCAATTTTAGTTCAATTTTTAAAAAAAATTATAATGTCAATCCAAGATCCCTGGATCTCACATTCATTCAAATATTTAACATTAAGACTTTAAATGATTTTTTATTTCAAAATAAGGTATATAAGGATAATCTCAATCTAATTATTAAAAATGGAAAAATATACCTAATAATCTAAAATATATCACAAGGTGGATAAACCCAAGTTGATTTAGTTAAGTCTAGCAATTTATATGGACAAATAAATAATTGGTTTAAAGGTTTGAAATTACCCCAAATTGATTTTAACTTGATTTTGGTTTTTTACGGCAAACCAAAATCCTAATCTCACATACTCAACTCCAATAATATTAAGACTCCAGAATGTCTTCTTTTTTTTAAGGGGTGAATAATTAGATGTATCATTAATCTACCCAAATGGATGCATAGAAAACCCAAACAAATTATTCTATACTGATAATAGAATAATGGTTAAAGGTTTAGTTATCTCGCCCCCCCAAAGTTTATTATTTACATTTAATCCTTGATCCATCTTTACTAGCTATATGACTACCCAGAATCGAGTATGGTGTCCATCAATGATATACCTAGGTGGAATAATTTAATTAAAAGAAAATGTAAAAACTTATAAATGCAAGAAAACAAGGCATAAAGTTTATCAACACAAATCACTGTACCTTTAATTTAAGTGTATCAGGTTCAAAAGGGTAGATCATGGCATATAATAATGAAATTCAAAAATATGTAGCTAGATAATAAAATATTCAAGTGTTTATCCCAATCAATAATTTGTGGAAACTAATTAACATGGTCAATCTTAATTTTTCTAGGTTATAAGAAAAAGAAATTATATCATAAATGTATGGGTTCAATCAATGTTCCTTATACATTACAAGAAAATTACCAACTCAAAGTCTATATGGTCTTATTTGGTGGTGGGGGGGGGGGTGGTTTTCAAGGGGGGGTGTGTGTGGATGATATGTCAGAATTGAGGTGGTTTACACCATGCAGGCAGAGTCGTCTCCTACTCCTACATTACATTCTTTTCCTTTATTCTATTTTCTTGCCTTTCATGCCTTGCATCCTCCACCTACATATCCTCTATATTTTCCCTCCTTCATTTCTTGTTGTCTTCCCCTACCATATTTTAATATTTCCCCTTGTCTCTTATGCCACTCCTATTATGTTCCCTCCTTTCTCTTACCTATGCTTCATGCCTTTCCTACCATGTTTACCTTCCTTGCTAAGTATTTCCTCACCCAATGTGTCCCTTATAGATACCTCCTTATCTACATTATTTCTTACAATCCCCTCACATTCCTCATCCTTTCACACTTTTCTATGCTTCTTCCCCTATGCTATTTTCTTACTCCTTCATTTGTTTCCTACATTCCCATTTTTCATTATGTTTTCCTCCACACTCTTCTATTACATCTCCCCTATGCCTCTTTTCCCTTTTCCCATCTATATCCACTCTATTCTACCCCTGCATCCTCTTTATCCTACATTCTTCTTCCTTATGCTTAGTTATTATTTTTTTCCCTACTCCACATAGCTCACCATACTTTCCATCCCATCACCATCCTCCCAATCAACTACCGTCTAACCTTTTATTTCCTCTATGCCATAATTCATTCAATTTGTTATTAAATGAAGATAATAAATAAGTATCCTCTTCTCCAAAATATATTGACCTACTCCAAGGTAACCACCCCCCATGCCAACTCACTAGGCATTAATGGCCTTATCCAAAATTCTAGCCAATATAAATATAGAACATAAATAATAACAATTTAAATAATAAGGGTATATTTATTATTTTAAATTCCCATTTAAATGTCTAAATTCATGAATAAAAAGGTAATTACTTAGAAATTAAAACAATAAAATACCTATATTATTTTAAATGCTAATAACATTTAAATTTCCCATTGATCAGTTAACCAAGACACTAAGACCAATTAACCTAGTCGTCAACAATTATTGCATCATCATGTTAATCAATCACATGGAAGGGGGTGAAGGATGTCATGGGGAGATAGGTCTAGGTAGGTACTTAAGGGGTCCTAGTTAGGCATGGATAAATCGAATGAAAATAGGGTGGTGAGGTGTACATGGAAGAAAGAGAAAAGAGAAAATACAAGTGGATGGTTTAATATAATGCAAATACATATGGGATGACAAAATATGACTAGATACAAAAGTAATCATGATAAGGTAATAAAAAATAAGATTCTAAAATAATGACATGTCTGTCCACATACATTAACTAGAATACTAGGGTACCTATTGGAATACGTCCAACTACTCAGAACCAATTTGCTACCCTACAATCTAAAGCTAGCATCCAACCTAGCTCATGGTTAGTACTTACAACCACCAAGTGGATCCATCGACAATATTTGATCCAACAATGATAAAACAATAAGTAGTAATGATTGTAATCAAATATCATGTAATCTATATATCACCAATATAGAATAATCACATGATAATCACATCATTGTAGCCAAGTAACATAGCATCAGAATCTAACAATATGATCAAGCTAAGTACGGGGGTGTAACAAAAACTATAAACATGCTCTATGTCAACATGAAGCCCAATATCATAATATCATAATAATAATAATACAATCCATCTAAGTAAAGGAGTGTAGCAATTAGTTATATGTATGTTCAATCAATCATATAAGTAGTCATGTTAAGGTGCATAAGGGTAGTATCATAACATCCTCCTCCTCTTAAAATGGAGCCATCTTGATGACTATATCATCAACTAAGAGTCTGAATATCCTTAGGGACTTAATCATTTTCTAAACAAAGATTCCATCTACTTAATCACAATATAATTAGAAAATCCATTAGTTTACATAGAAATAAGGCAAGAATATTTAATACTCCCTCTAAGTGAAATACATTTGTTATCTCTATCATAATTCATAATTACAACCATGTAATTTCTTAATCCAAGTCATAAGAAAAGTCATAATGACCCACCTATCATTTTATGATACTATAAGAATAATATGGAGCTATCAAAGTCATATAAAAATAATGTCCATATACACATCTCAACTCGAGGTATAAACCAGTTTTATGATGCATAGGTCATTTAATGATAGCCAAAATAGCTAATCAAAACCATAACAAAAAAGTTTATAGCTCTAATTTTATTCTTATTTCGCACACATACCAATGATATACCAGTATTTTAACATAGCTTTAAGAAACTACTAAAATTTATTCATCCATATAGGTGTGACTTCCTAAGCAAAAAAGAGATTACCAACTAGGAGAATGAATTTTCCAATCTCAATAAAGGCCAACAAAAGCCTCTTTTGCCTTCTAGTCACATCTCTATCGGTTGAAAGCTTGTAAAAGCTAAGCAAATTTTAACAAATTTCTACCATTTAGATCAATTTTTTTAGAAAACCAAACAATAGCTAAACATCCCTCTCATCAAGAGGAGAACATACCAAAAAAACTACAACTTTTAAAACCATAGTTGTAATTTGTAAAATCCCAACATGAAATAGTGTCTATACTAACACACTATGCCTTATGCATAATTTAATTAGCATTAATCATAGAATGCTATCACAAGACAATAACCCATTTGAATGGTTACTTCCAAAATCAAAAAACACCATTCATGGTGTAGTACAATGTCTTACACTATCCACACTAATCAATAGGAGAAGCCAACTCAGGTCATGCATGCTACTTGAAGGTTTACCATATACTCTCTAAACACTTTGTGAGCTCACCTGATGGTTATAGGAATCACAATTCCACTATCATACTAATCTTACCTCATAACAACAATAGAAAGAGAAAAAGAAAATGGGTCCCCAATATTAACAAAATCTACCTGATCAAGACTTATAGTGCTCATCATGAGCACAAAACCAACATACTATCTAGTCATGCATAAAAAAATAAAAAAATACATATTCATAATAAAATATATATAATATGTATACTAAGGCAATACCTCAATCATGACATGTTTACACACACATGCCAATACATTTCAACAAGTAGTTCCTTGTTGATTTTCATAAACATCCACAATGTACGACCAACTAATGCTTCATAGGGATTACACAAAGAGATTCCACCTAGGCTATTTAGCAACAACCTTCTGAGAGGTGGCTAAAATAACACTAAACCATAAGTAAACCATTATGTAGGAGGTTCCCATGAATAATATATGGCTCATATGGTGCACACCTTAAACAAATCAGGCAATTACCTCATACAAAGAGGCGGAGTGGATTTTTAGCCTACAAGAGACTCTACTCCCTATCCCATATCTAGTTTATCCATTATGTAAAATGGTGTCTCTTTACCCTCAACTTCATACTTGTGTTGATGTTCAAAACTAGAAAAATGATGTGGGATTACAACACATCCCAACACTATACCTTAGCAACTTAATAAGAGATTCAACTTCAAAAACAAAATTATAATACACAAGTGTTTGAATTCATAATTTATAGTTTGAAAATACAAGTTCACCTATACATAACATAACTATAACACCAAGATATCCAATTGGATAATACATAAGTTAAAACAATTCACATGTTTAAACACTTTTACATCTTACAAGATTATATAATAACATAGAACAATGTACATGAATGAAGGAGTAGCATAAGATAAATGTAAAATCAATTATAGGTAACTATGTCAAGGTACTTCCCACATTACAATTATCAAACACATAGGTATGTGAAGCACAATGGTCCATGAATCTACATTGGTTCACTCAATGTGTAAATGCCATGCAAAAACTCATCAGATACCCATCAATGATATCACATGATCAAATACCAAACTCTTAACTTACTTATACAAGTCAATCATACTCACCCCATCAGGCCCTCCAACATTGAGTTTCACCCTTGGTCCTCCTAGGATAACATATTTTAGCCTCATCAAATGTCTTACACAAATACTTGATATATGTCTAAGAACTATCATAGAATTCCAATAACAAGCTTATCACAATTCAACCAATTGACTAAATCCAACATGTCAAATGTCAAATGGAGATGCTTGTTTTAATGCAAAATTAATTTGGGAAAGGGTGAGCTTATCCAAGGCTCAAGGGGAGTACCATGTCACTACTATGGGAATCATAATTCCTCATAATTGATATGATAACCTCATCAAATGTCTTACACAAATAATTGATAGACATCTAAGCATTATCATAGAATTCCAATAACAAGCTTATCACAATTCAACCAATTGACTAAATCCAACATGTCAAATGTCAAATGGAGATGCTTGTTTTAATGAAAAATTTATTTGGGAAAGGGTGATCTTAGCCAAGGCTCAAGGGGAGTACCATGTCACTACTATGGGAATCATAATTCCTCATAATTAGCAAGTTCAATTAGAACTTGCAATAAACATCCTCATGGTTACAAGACATATCTAATGTCTCCATAGACATCCTCATAAGTGACAAGATGAAATAAAGTTTGAATAGACATCCCCATGGGTGTATATCCCATCCATGATCAATCAACAAACACATGGAATCAAACATATCCATGAATAAAAAATATGTCATAGACATAAAACCGATTTGGGATTGTAATAAACATACCAAGACTAGTTAGCTTCACCCCACTTTAGAGTTATGAAGCCACTTGCTTCATCAAATCAACCCAAAAAAGGCTAACGAAACTAATCTAACTTAGCACAAATTCTTAAGTTTTTAGCTCTACATAAATTTACCTATATATAGGATGTTAAAATAGCCACAATTTACCAACCAGGCCACATACTCGACATTAAAATGTTTTTGGTTTGCTTAAAAATCTAATATATTGGACAAGCCAATGTCTCTTGAGCATTTCTATCATAATAAAAATTATTGTATTCTTGTTCCTAGTCATATATAGTGACACCTAGGCCAAGCCATAATCTATGGCTATTCACTACAGTTTTACTATAATGAGATTATGAGAAGTTTCTACATAATAAACTTATTATAAATATACAAATAAGTAAGGAAACCTTGCTATCCAAAAGAAACTCATCCCCTAAAGATGTGCCCACCCCACTAAAACCATCTATAACATAAATTTTATATAGCATACCCATGTAAGTTCATAGGTTCACAACAACTCGAGGCAATCCTTTACATGAGTTAAGAGCTCAAACTTTGTTAACTTGCTTAATAAATTTAGTCATTTTTTCACCCTCTCATGACCTCTAGGTTTATATTGAACCCTCAATCTTCCCTAGGTCATAATGTTCCAATTATCTAAGGAAGTCTTGCCCATACAAGCTAACCATAGATACCCATACATCATTTACCTAATTCTAAGAGTGAATCCTATATCACCTAACTCCCATTGACCCACCCATACAAGTCAATGGTTGACAATTGATATTTTCCCTAACACAACCAAATTTAGGAAGGGTCAACCCAAACCAAGGCTAGGGGTGATAACCATTAACATAAGAGAAAATCTAGATTCCTTAGAATCATTTCTTCTAAGTGATGTATGGAATTAAATAACAACAAATAGATATAACATAACACATTAACCTTCATCTTGAAGGCTAAGTGTCTTGGTAATTACTTCTTAATTATTCTTGATTGGGATAACTCATTGGTCACCATGTATCAATTCTAAAAAACCCAGAGTGCAAAAACATTGCTCTGATACTAGATGAAATAACCCCAATTTTTTTTTAAGTTCCATATCAATGTATGCTTTGAACAAGTAATGGACCCAAACCTTAATGCATTGAAATGAGTGGTAATAGCATAGAGTAACCATGTATGCTTAACTAAAAAGGTTAACATTAACCTTATATGACACTAATGGATCACAATAATTCCAAAGATATGGAAACCAAATAAAGCTTTTATACTAGATAATCATGTGACTAATGTCACACTAATGAACTAGAAACTAACACCAATTTTTTATATATGGTTTTATGCTAAGTCCATTTAATTATATAATAAGAAGTCATTTAAATAAAGAGAGTTTAATAATTTTACAAACATGCTTTCCATGAACTAAAAATATATGGATATGTTGGCCATTTCGGCCCACATACCAAGCTTTGCCTAGACCTAGAGAAAAGCCTAACGAGGTCCCAATTGATGAGTGGATCAAAAGGCTTAGAAGCAAGATTAAAATTACAAAAGGAGGTATTCAAATAGATCCCCATAATGTTTATAAGTATTTAGAGGCATAAAAATGTCACATAAGCCTTAGAAATTCATCATAACCTTGAAGGAATGATCAAAAGATGAACTGTGTAGGTTTGAAGAGCCAGACCATCACTAGGACATCATGCACAAATGAGTATACTAGTTCACTTCTGCATTTCTTAAATTTTGATTAGGAATCCTCATGATCTAAAATATTATAACACTATATATTCCTTCATCTTAAGATCATATCATAAATTTCATGTCTTGATGAGTTCTCTATCTTGAGTTATAAGCATTCAAATTTGAACCTATAGAATGGGATTTTCATGCAAACATCAATTTTATGCTCGAAATTTGGGTTCAAATATTGATGGTCACATAGACATTAATGATAGTCATGCAAATGTCAATTGATGGGCATGTGGACATCAAATTTAAGACATGATAAATAATTGTTGTGGTTTATAAATCTTAAGATGATCATACAAACATAAAATTAATTAATGTAAATGTCAAATACTACTATGCAGATGTCAATTTTAAGCTCATGAGCTGGTTGTTTGAATTCAAATGGTGGGTCTAGGCAAATATGATCATCCACATTCATTCATACGTCTTAATCCAAAAGTGTGAACTTGAGTCAATGTGTCAAAGTATTTTTGGTAGTAGGAAATAAAAGGCCCACATTCATTCATACCAAAAACATATATGGTGTATAAGAGATCAAAAGGTCAAGAATCTAACAATAGGGATCTACAAGACCAATATTAACAAGGTAATTTAGAGATATTTAATTGGTCTGAGCTGGTATTCGATGGCTAAAGTTAAAACCAAGGAGCTTTCTCATTAGAATTCAAAGGATTAATTTTTGAAAAAAGCAAGTAAAAGCATGGAGTCGAGTTTGAGTCTAATCTAGTTTAAACCAAAGCAAACATTTTAAAGAACACCATGCAGGCAGTTGCAAACTTCAATGGATTTATTACCAAAACAAGATGCATGAAAATGACCATTCTCTCCACTCTTGCATGCCTTGATGAACCAATGAAGAGCAATTTATACCAGGATAAAAATCTAATAGATTGATGTGATGGTTGTAACTGCATTAATGTTGAGATCTAAATTGGAGCAACTTGATCTCATCATTTTAACCATCAAGGAGCATCAATGAGAGAATAATGTAACTATGCAATGGAATGAAGTGACATGGATCAATTAGGAATATTGAATGAGCATAAATCTAGAGACAATTGTAATTTTAGTGAAATAGAGTTGAGTTCATTGATTCCCTTTTTCAGTGCCAAAATCCCTCTTTCTTTCCTTCTCTTTATAAATATAGCCTCTAAACTATTGTTAAGGATCCCTTAGGATGGTATAATTAGACTATGTTAGAATTATATTTTTCACTTCTTGGAGTAATGAATGGAACATTTTATAGTTGTTTACTAATTTTTGCTTAGTCTTTTGTATTTGTTTGATATGCAAAAGTGGTTGTTATCTTCCCTTTGTAGGTCCAAGTTTAACCTAAGTGCTAATAAACTTTTCTTTTAGGTCATTTAGTGTGTCTTAATGTTGATGTCTCAAGTATAGAGTGGATAGTTGACTATAAGTGATTTCAATCAAGCCTTACCCTCATTTCCCTCTAGCTTAAGTTAATCAAATTGACATCTAGGTGAAGCATTATCACTTGAAAACCATTGTAAACACTGCATTAGTTCCATTCATCATCTATTAGTGTGATAATGAGTTCAATATTGAGAGTGGATCTTTGAAAATTTGGTGCATCACCACATGTTAGAATAAGTTTCATTTTATGCAATCTCTTGTCTTTTTTAACCCTAACCTATTTAGGTCTTAGAAAGAGAGGTCAAAACTATCATATTTAAGGAACAAGCCTCATTATAAAAACCCTAGAGGTTTGGTCTATATATAATAATCCCACAACCTTAGATCATTCCCATGTTAGTCTAGGTATGAGTCAAACTTAGCCAATCTAACCTCTATTGGGTGATATCTAGATAGCTAATAGTTCTGGCATGCCCAGTGGGACCATTTATTCACATAATGTTAATCATTTTTAAGTTTCATACTTTTCATGCCCCTAAGAGTTGTCACAAGATCCTTTATAAAAAGGAAAGAGATATATTTCTCTGAGCTATCTTTCCAATCAGTAGGGAAGAATAAAGTCCCTCAATCAAAACTTACACCTACACCTCTTGTTCCCCCTATTATTGCATAAAATCCCCTTGTTCAAGCCAATATTATTTAACCAAACAGTGCTTTAAATCTCATACCTCAGATGGTTGTTCCTAAAATATAATTCTTTGTGTCATTCAATGGTGATAGTCCTCTAAATATTACCCAAGGGGATGATATTCTAGTCTCAACTCTAAAGGATCTTCCTTATTTTATAGGGTAAAATCTAGTCACTCATATAGATATTGCTAACCTTTTTTCAATGCATCATGTAACTTAGGAAAATGTAGAAATGAGGTTGTTAGCAACCTCTTTCAAAGGGAAATCACTTTATTCGTACAAAGGATTGGCTCCTACATCAATCAATAATTAGGATGAATTTGGAGAGGTCCTGTGTAAGTACTTTGAAGAAAAAAGTGATCATCTTTCACTAGTGGAAAAACTTACAAAAGTCAAGAGATTCAATAATGAATTCATGGTAGATTTCAATTATAGGTTCTAGAAGACTTAGGATAGAATTATTGCAGTGATCAATCCTAAACCCAGCTATGCTTTTCTATATTATCTGAGGGCTCTCAATTTAGATGTAGCTAAGATGATTCAATCCATGAGAGGGAACACTCTACCTAAATATTTTTAAATAGAAATCAATGATGAGAATTACCTTATAAAATTAGGCAAGTTGTATCCAAGGCCACCAATGCCTCTCTTTCCAGAGATACACTCTTTTTCTCTAATTATTGATCCACTCCTAGATTCAATAAATTTGTATAAAAAAGGTGATCAAGATAATAGATTGGGGAAGATAGAGATTCTTCTTAAGACTCATAATAACAAGTTTATTGTAATGAAAATAAAACAAACTCCACCATATAAGCCATATCAGAATACTAATCATAATTATTAGTATAATAGGCAATCTTATCTATCCAATTAGTAAGGAAAAGGGCATAATTATTAGTCAAGGTAATAAAATCCTATTGCTCAAAGAAATTCTAAAGCTATTATGCTAGCTTAGAACAATTATACTTAAGAAGGGCAAAGGAACAATTAGTGAGATTAAGAAAATAACATGGCAATGGTGCCAACTAGTGAGAGCTCACATTAGTATTATATTTAGTAGAGTTTATCTCCTCTTCCACATGAAAACTAGATAAATAAGGAAGCCTCTCTACCATATGGAGATAATCCTTCATTCACTCAATAAAAAGTATCAAATCAACAAGGAGAAGAGAGTGGTAAAGCACCTATTAAAACTACATTTGTGAACTTTTAGGAAGGTAAGAATTATTTTGAGCACATAAAAAATCAAGTCCAAATATGCCTAATATTGATAATTCAATTGTAACCCATACTAGATCCAAGAAAAGGGAAAGTGGTGATGGTTCAAGTCCTGAAAAGGTAGCCCTTTTTCCTTATTATCCACCTTATAAGACCACCACTAATTAGCTACCTCAAAAGACATCAACTTAGCAGGTTCAAGATCTAAAGGGGTAAAATGCAAAAGGGCCTTACATCCCTCAGTTCACACAACATATAAGATCCCCTCCTACTCTTAAATTTTTGTAAAGAACAACCACTTCTCCAATCAATATTGTGGATCATATGAAAAAATATTTAGTATCAATTTCAATGTGGGATACACTGCTAATCCTAAGATAAAAGGAGTATCTCTAAAAGGAGATTTCAAAGCTCAATATCTATGATAGGCCACTTGAAAATGAAAGAGTAAGTGTTGTCCTAACCAACTGTAATCCATTTGTTGAGTCTCAAGCTTCTAAGGTGATTAATCCTCCTCCATTCTATCTTTTAGTTGTCATAGGAGATTGTATTATCCATAATTATATGATTGATTATGGAACTAGTACTTCTATCACTCCTAAATCCATAGCTGACAAACTAGGGCTCATGAAAAAGGAGTGCTACAATTAGATGGTTTTCCTACTAGAACTATGTACATCCTCAAATATCTTAAGATTTTACTTGTTACTTGTCCAAATTTCACCATTTCACACGATATCATTGTTGTTGATTTATCTCCATAATTTTCACTATGCCTATCCAGAGATTTTATTACTAAAATAGTAGTTTATCTTTCTTCAAGTTGGGCATACATGATATTTAGAACCATATATGAAACCAAATTTACTATACGATCAGATCCTATTTCTAGATTTCACCTTGACCCATATATGCCAAATATGTCTAATATGAATTATAGTATTTCAGAAGAAGATGAGTCTACTATTGATCAAAAACCTTATAATCCACTTAAAGGCATATTAAATATACCATTAGATGAGTGGGATATTTATAACCATAGGTATGACCCATATAAAGGTATTTAAGAAGCCAGTTTTGGTGTCTACTACATGCATGAAGAAGGTGACTCATTACCTAGTCTCACCAACTCAAAACAAGATCTAGAGGGAGTATGGAATCTATACTTTGATGGATCTAAATCCAAAAATGAAAGTGGAGCTAGTGTAAAATTGGTTTCACCTCAAAATAAAAGGTATTATTCTTTAGTTAGATTTTATTTTAGTTGTACATCAAACACTATAAATCATGAAGCTCTCATTCATGGCCTTCAATGGGCTAGAAATAGAGGTATTAAGATTTTATAGGTGAAAGGTGATAGTGATTTGGTAGTGAAACAAGTTAAAGGTTTAATTTCATCAAAGAACCCCCTCCTAAAGGCTTCAAAAAATAGATTTTTAGACCTCATGGAAGACTTCCTAGAATTTAATATCCACTCCATTCCTATAGGAGCCAATCAACATGAAGATAAACTTGTTGCCATAGGAACATAATGTGATATAGTGGATTAACTCAAGGACAACAAATATCAGATGTAAATCAAGGTTTTATATAGGCCTTTAGTTCCAAATAATGAGGTAAGTTATCATGTATTTGATAGTGACAAACAAATAGCCTATTTCTTATAGAATGAGGCAGGATTTTACTAAAATAATAAAAATAAATTGTAATGCCAATTAAAGATCAGATTGTGTAATTGAGATCAAACAAGATGCCAAAATGTTTATTAACTTTGTAGAGAATTTTCAATGAATATGATCAACTTAAAAAGGACAAAATAATCATTTTTTCCATGAAAGAACATTATGAGCGAGTTCACATAGCTTAAGGTAAGCAACTCAAGTGGGGTAAAGTGAACACTAATTCTAAGAGAGTAGATTTCATTTCATTATGTAGTGAGTTCATAGATGTATTTACTTGGGAATAACATGATTTGAAAGGGTTTGATCCTATATTAGCACATCATACTATTGATCTTCAATATGATACAAAACTAGTGAGACAAAAGCAAAGGCTCATGAACCCCGAGGTTAAAATTCTCATGAGAAAGGAGATTACCAAGGTGATTGAGTCAAGTATAATAATTCATATCAAGTACTCAAAAAGGGTAGTAAACCTTATAACAATGAGAAATAAAAATGGAGATATAAGACTATGTGTGGATTTTAGAGACTTAAACAAAGTGTCACTAAAAAACCACTATCCTCTTCCTTCCATGGTTTAAATCTTTCAAAGGGTATCAGGTTCACAAAGGTTCTCCTTAATGGATGGATACTTAGGTTACAACTAGATATTGTTGAAAGATAAATATCAGTATAAAATAGCTTTCATAACCAAATGGGGTACTTATACCTACCAAATGATGCATTTTGGGCTCTTTAATGCTAGAGCCAATTTCCAAAGGGCAATAAATATTGCCTTTCAAGGTCTTTTGAGTAAAATGGTTTTAGTTTATCTTGATGACATTAATATATTTTTAAATAATCATAATGATCATATAACACACTTGAGAGTTGTTTTTGAGAGATGCAAACAATTTGGAGTTTCATCAAATTTAGAGAAGTGTATCTTTTCAGTGTATGAAGGGAGGCTGCTTGGGCATGTGGTGTCCAAAGATTATATTTATATTTATCCAGAAATAATAGAAGAAATAATTGATCTATAATTTAAAAAACATAAGAAAGGATTAAAAAGCTTCTTAGGCAAGATCAATTTCATCAAAATATTTATTTTTGTATTTGCAGAATTGATAAGGCCACTCACTCAAATGTTGAAGAAACATCGAGAATTCACTTGGAGTAAGGAGGGTAATGAAAGATTTGAATCCATAAAACAAAAAATCAACCAAGACCCTACTTTTATTAATCCATATTTTAGTAAGGATTTCTTTATGTATGCTTTTTCTACATTTAGTATAATTTTAGCCTATTTATGCAACAAAATAGTGAAGGTTTAGAGCAACCCATTACTTTTTTTAGTCAAGATTTGGAAGAATATGAGGAGAGGTATTATTTTATTGAAAGTCATGTACTTAATGTTATAAGAGTTTTGAAAAAATTTAGACATTTGGTTTCAAATAACAAGATTATACTAATGTTAGCTCATCCTAGTGTGAAGGATTTCATCCTCAACAAAGACTTAAGTGAAAAGAAAGTTGGATGGGTCACTAAGTACATGGTATATGATATTTAAGTCAAGGTCACAAATCTGGTCTAAGGTAAAGGATTGTGTGAACATATTATATAATATGTGAAAGAATAAAAATAGATGATTTACACACTTCAGGACACCCAACAAGAAACTAAAACTACTTCTCTATCTAGTTAGACACAAGACATTGCTAGATTCCTTCAAATAGTAAAATGTCCAATGGGATTATATGCATCAAGGAGAATAAATTTCAAGATAAAATATAATTAATGAAGTGCTGTTCAAAAAGGACATTGGAGGTATGATTTTAAGGTGTCTTGAAGCTAATCAATTTGACAAGCTTTTTGAATAATTTCATGATTGTCCTTCTAGAGTCCATTTTGAAGCCAATATCATAGATATAAAAATTATTAGATATATTTAATTTTGGCATAATTTATTTAAATATACACATTTATGGGTTAGGAAGTGTGCAAAGTGTGTAATGTTTATGGGTAAGTAGAGACTAGTTGTTATGCCATTAAAGCCTATTCAAGTTGAGTAACCTTTCATGCAATGGGGTTTATACATCATTGGTATGATACATCCTTCATATATTTTTGGTCATAAGTGGGTCTTGATAGCTATATATTATTTCACCAGGTGGGTGGCAGCAATTCCTTTGAAGGAGGTAAATGAAAACTTTGTGCTTGAGTTCTATGAGATTCTAGTTACCCATTTTAAAGTACCTTCTACTATAATATCAAACAATGATTTGGAATTCAATAGTTTAAAGTTATTTGAATAGGATCTTGATAAATTTATTTATATAACGTCTTCATCAAATTACTATCTAGAATTTAATGGATTAGCTGAGTCCACTAAAAAGAACCTGATTTAGATCATCAAAAGAATACTAGAAAATAATCAGAGATCTTGGCGTATAAAGTTAAAGACTACTTTATGGGATAATATAATCACCCCAAATAAGGTCATTTTAAATTAACCTTGTCTCTTAGTTTATGGAAGAGAAGTAAGGCTACCTATCTTAGTAGAGATTCTAGCTTTGAAACTTGCACACCAACTACAGCTTCTAGAAAATGATGCAATGGAGGTTAGGATGAATGAACTAAGAGAATTGGAAGAGATAAAATATTTTACCATGAATATCACATGGTCTAACAATTATAAATTCAAGACATATTTTAATAAAATATATTCATCAAGGACATTCAATCAAGGTGACATAATCCTCAAATGGGATGAGGACCATGCAAAACCAAAAAACACTCCAAGTTTGATAGCCTTTGGAGTGGGCCTTATGTCATCACAAGTTGCAAGGAAAGCAATACATCTAAGATTTATAAATTTAATGGAGAGATCCTTCCCATCCCTATCAATGGGAGGTATCTTAAGTTTTACTATTAGTTTGATCTCTTAATTTTTGTACATAAGTAGATAGGTCTATCTTTTCATCCAAGTGTTTTTATACATTACTTTGTTTATTGTTTTATTGGCATTTTGGTTTATTTTTTTGCTCCTTATTATTTATGAGTTCTCCATTTATCCAAAAGTGTTTCAAGAATCAATCATAGTCCTTTTTTGAAGTGATAACTTAATCATTTAGTCATCATAAGCAAGCCTGGTCAATAACTAGGTTCCATGACCAGCACGATAGTCAAGCCAGCTGAGTCACCCAAAATGTTAGCCATTTTGGCCCACATACAAAGCTTTGCCTAGACTTATAAATAAGCCTAGAATGGTCCCAAATTATGAGTGGATCAAATGTATTAGAAGCAAGATCAACATCATAAAAGGAGGAATCCAAAGAGATCTTCATAATCTTCATAAGCATTCAAAGGAATGAAAAGGTTGCATAAGCCTTATAAATTCATCAGAACCTTAATATAATGATCAAAAGATGAACTATGTAGGTTGAAGGACCAAACCATCACTAGGACATCATGTACAAATAAGTAGACTAGTTCACTTGTGCATTTCATAAAGTTTTATTAGGAAGCCTCATGAGCCAAAATATTACACTACCATAGATTCCTTCATACCAAGATCATATCCTCCAAATTTCATGCCTTGGTGAGTTATTTGGCTCAAGTTATAAGCATTCAAAGTTGAACCTATAAAATGGGACATTTGTACAAATGTAAATTTTAATTTTAGCATTTGGGTTCAAATATTGATGGTCACATGGAAATCAATAACGGTCATGCAAATGTCAATTAATGGGTGTAGACGTTAAATTTAAGACAATAAATAACCATTGGGGTTTAAATATCCTAAAGATGGTCATGTGGACATCAAATACATTCATGCATACATCAAATATGGGAATGAAAACATTAATTTTAAGCTCATGAGATAGTCATTTGAGTTAAAATGGTGGGTCCAAGAAAATATAATGGTCCACATTCATTTGTACATCCTGATTCAATGATCTAAGCTCAATTCAACGTGTCAAAATATCTTTGGTAGTAGGAAATAAAAGGCCCACATTCATTCATACCAAAAAGGTATATGGTGCACAGGAGGTCAAAAGGTCAAGGATATTATAATAGGGATCTATGGGACCAATAAGCACAAGGAAATTTAGAGCTATTTAATTGGTTTGAGTTAGTATTTGATGACCAAAGTTGAACCAAAGGAGCTTTCTCATTGGAAGTCAAAGGAGTAATTTTTTACCAAATCAAGTAAAATCATGGATCTAAGTTTGATTCTAATCCATTTTAAACTAGAGACAACATTTATAAGAATATCATGAAGGTAGACACATATAATTCAATGGTTTTAATGTTAAAACTAGCTGCATGAAAATGACCCTTCGCTCTACTCTTGCATGCCTCATTAAACTAGTAAAGAGTAGTTGACACCATGATAAAACTCTAACAGATTGATTCAATGGTTGTAAGTGAATTAATGCTTAAACCTAGTTTGGAATAACTTGATCCCATCATTGTAACCATCAGGGAACATCAATGAGGGAATAATGTTATTATGGAATAGACTGAAATGATCTAGATCAATCAAGAAGCTTGAATGAGAACATATGTAGAGAAAATTGTAAATGTGGTGAAAGTAGAGTTGAGATATTTAATTCCCATTTTTAGTGCCAAAATCCCTCTTTCTTTCTTTCTTTCTTTCTCTCTAAAAATATAGCCTTTGAGATATTGTTAAAGATCCCTTAGGTTGGTATGACTAGACTCTACCAGAAATTATATTTTGCACTTCTTAGAGTAATGAATAGATAATTTTTAGTTATTTACTAATATATTCTTAGTGTTTTGTATTTGTTTGATATGCAAATTTGGTTTTCATCTTCCCTTTATAGGTCCAAGTTCAACCTAAGTTCTAATAAACTTTTCTTTCAGGTCATTTAGTGTGTCTTAATGTTGAAGTTTTAGCTATAGAGTGGATAATTTACTGTAAGTGATTTCAATCAAGCCTTAATCTCATTTCCCTCCAAACTAAGTGCTTTAAATTAACCTTTAGGTGAAGTGTTATCACTTGGAAACCATTATAGACACTGCATTAGTTCTATTCATAGTCTATTCATGTGTTATTGAGTTTAATTTTGAGAGTGGATCTTTAAACATTTAGTGCATCACCACATGTTAGAATATGTTTCATTTTATGCAATATCTTGACTCTTTTCACCCAAAATTATTTAGGTCTTACAAAGAGAGGTATAAACTATCATATCTGAGGGACTAGCCTCATTAAAAAAATCCTAGAGCTCTGGTCTAGATATATGCATCTCATAGCCTTAGATCATTCCCATGTTAGTCTAGGTATGAGTTATACTTGAGAAATATAACCTCTATTGGGTGTTATCTAGATAGATAATAGGATGAAGCTATAATTCATGTCTTAATACATCATTTAACAAGTAATGATATAGTGGTGACCAATCCTTGAATCATTATAATTGATTCTATATTAGCGAATAACCAATGTTATACTAAAACTAAAGGGAGATCAACACCCAAGAACATGGTAGCCAAAAAAATTAGTTCCATAATAGATATTTCGTTATCAACTCATGTTCTATGTTAGGAAGACATATAAACCTCTAAAACATTTACATACCCTTTAGTATTTTCCAGCCATATATGAAATCATGAATTTATTATATATGGCTAACTTATAATATTAACCTATTTCTTATTAAGGAATTTTGTAATGAGTTGTCTTACTTCATAGGACATCATACTCAGTGTTTCCAACATGAAAGAGTAACATGCTTCACTTATGCACAAATATATATTGTTTAAGCACGTAATGCTACCAAATGAACTAGCTTGCTGAAGTATACAAGAAATATGGTTTACATACATACTAATAGCAATTCCTACTTAGTAATAAAATCTATTCAACATGACAAGAAGTTAATATTCATATCTGGCACATGAAACTGATATCCAAAACCACATTTTTAGTCACTTCATTTATATAAGCATATAAGCAAGGAAAAATCTCAAATATTTTTCTATTTACTTCACATTTCAAGGGATATAAGAATTGTCTTCTTTATCCAAATATAAATTTGTTCCACTATCACCATTTACAACCTTTCATATTTCTACATATAAGTTAGAACACACAATGAGTCTCTATACTCTATGTACAAATATAAGACCAACTACGAGCAGTTCTATATTCCTAGGTTAGATCAAGAGTAATTCTAATAGGTATAAAATGGAAATGAATGTATTTATATGTATAAAAAAGCAATAATTAGACATCTCTCATTAGTTACCATGAAATTAAATATTCCAACTTACTAGTGATCCTAGCCAATATACTCAAGCATGTCAAGACACCTAATTACCAAAATACATAAAATCCATTGTCTAATAATTTATACACTAGCATCTTCATGATGGTTCAATTTAAGGGAACATATATATAAGTTTGATAAGATGGAATAAGAAAATCAATTACATAGGGAAGCATGCACAACATCATATACCATATATTCCCTAGTGTAAATAATAAGGTAATTCATAAATATAGCATTAGTGTTATGTTGATACCTTAATATGTATCATAGGTAATCAGAGTGATTAAATACCACTTCTCATTTTAGAATTTAGCACATGAGTTGTAGGTTGTGATATTCCTATTATCGCTTGATGGAATAGAGGGAAAGCAAGTGGACTGTTTCAAAATATTTATAAAGTTTGGTGGTTGGGAACCACCTTGGCCTATATATTTACAAATAATGAAGCAAAATTATCTATTATTAGTGAATTATGATCAAATATAATCTAAATAATAATCTAAAATGAATATTTATAGTTTTAATTAAGCTAGAGTGATCTAGTTAAAAAGGGAGAAAAAGGAAGGGTACGACATAAAAGAGATGTTGCTGATATTTATCCCAAACATCATGATAAAGTTCAAATATCTTCCAAGCATGTAATTAACCAATGTATAATAATAAATAACATGAGCTCAAATATTAATACACATTAGCCAAACATTTAAAGAAAGAGAAAATTATAAATAAGAACTAAGTTCACTTTAAATATTTACCCTGTAGGCAAACATTATTAGCCCAAATTCAAGAAGGGTAAATTAAATAAAATGAACCTAAGAACTTTCAATCAACCTAGTATTGACACAAGTTAACAACTCTAAAATTAAAATATGCAAACTAGTGATTCATAAGAACCATTCAAATCTAGGAATCAGAATAAGAAAGTACGAGAGAAACCATAATAACAAATTCCACAAATGAATATGGAAAATCTTTGCAAAATTCCTTGCTTGCATCAATTTCTCAAATGTTTACACATGATTTTTGGCTCAAAAATCCCTCCTCTTTACAAATGACAATACTCCTTTTATATAATGCAAGGAAGTATGTTGGTCAGTCATATCTAATTAGAAAAGTATAAGTGTAAGGATAGCTATCCTTTCTACAAAAGTTCTGGAATACATTAAACTTTCCCAAGTAGATTGACCTAGAGGCAATGTGCTTACAAGTTACACATGCCTTTACAAAAATAATATTCTATTTTTAAAAAAATTACAAAGCTCGTAAAAAAAGAATATCCTTAACTAACTTTGCCTTGGGATCCTTGTGTTGATGAAGACCCCCTATTTGTTGTTCTAGTAGCTTTATTGCCTTCAAATGTTGCTCATCAATAAGCTTGAAATTAACCACCAGTTCTAGGAAAATCTCATCTTCGTGATCAGCTAAGTCTCCAAGGTCCCTATAATTTCTTCCTAAGGCATGATTAATGATATTTACCTCAGTAATATTTTCTTTTACTGTTAGGATCATATCCATGACCTTATTTTTGTTTCTCCTAAATTTGACTTGGATTTTGCTCTTTACTTCCTACATGACCAGGGTGGTTTTGTGCCTAAATTCTTGATCTATGATGAGGACCATATATCTAAGTATATTTGGATTGAGGATCATGGTCCTAAGGAAGCATTCCATCATATCTAGTATCTCTTTATCATCTATAAGGAGTATTTCCAAAATTTTAGACCATGTGTTTAAGCTCCTAATTTTGTCCACAAGTAGTCCTCTGGCTATGTTCAAGTGATCTAGGATGATGGTTTTGAAACTAGGGATTTGATCTTCTACCAACATGTTGATCAATTCCTTCATTTTTTCCTTTGAATTCTACCATTGAGTGACTAATCCTTTTGTTATTTCATCATATTAGCTTAATACATTTTTTCTAGAGCTTGTTGACTTTAAGGAGTCAAACATATCATATAAAGATGCTTCAAACATCTTAATCATAACATCAAGAACTAGGAATATAGCTTACTTATTTAAATTTTCCTTTTATTGTTGTAGATTCTCCATTTGCTACTACAAGCCTTTGATGGTATCCTACAACTAAGATGATTGTGCTTGAGCCAATTCAAGTACATTTTCCTCAAAGATAGGTTTATCACCTAGTTTCTACCCTTCAATAGGAGTCATGCCAAAAAATTGTTCTACTTTCTAAAAAGTGAATTCTTCTCCCCCAACCATGGCTTTTTTCTCAATGACTCTTTTCAATCCAACTATTGTTGGATCAAACCTAATTCTAACTGATGATTGTGTCACTTGAGGAGTATGGGTTTCAATTTGTGTTCCAATTGGCTCTCCTAGAGCCATCAACCTTTATTCTTATTCCTTTTGAAAATCCATAATCCATGGCTTGAGCTCATCATGCATAGTTATATTGATAGACTTTGTTATTGCCCAAGGATGGTGTAGAGTAGGAACTATCTATAATTTTCCATATAAAAACCATTTTGGAATGGTTGGACCCTAGATTGGGTTGTCCTCACTAAAAAGGTTGACCTTACCCAAAGGATGAGTGAAGGTCAAATTGGGCTTCTTGCCTCCTAATAGAACCAAAAATAGCTCAGCTTTTCTTTTTGGATTACCCACTAAAACTAAGTCCAAGGATAATTCCTTCCCCTTTTCTTTCTCTATCTCTTTAGCTTGAATTTATTCTTCATCAAATTCATATGCACTGTCTAGCATCTCTAGAGCATCCTCTACTATCTCCTTAGGGTCTAATGCTATTATGTCAATTCCTTCAATCTATGATTCTAGTTCTACTTCCTAGACTGAGGAAGATGAAATATCCTTAGATTTCCTCTCTTTTGTTTAAGGATGTGTTGGAGGAGGTGTAGAAGATGAACCTCCTAGAAAATTTTATTATCTTGGCCCTAACTACCATATATCATCACTTGGATTATGTTCCATTAATAATCTAGCTTTTGGTTTGATGTTGTGCTTCTTCAATCTCACCAAGACTTTAGTGAATGAAGAATATTTGGTGTAGATTGGGTCATAAGGTCTAGGTTAGTGCTCATAGGTCATATTGATTATCATTGTCTTCAATTTTCCCACAACTCTTCCTTAGGAATCCCACTACTTTAGTTCATTATATTATAATATGAAAGTAGACTTGTGTTTAGAGGTAACCTCAATAGTGTCCCATTGATAAAACATAGTCATGTCAATGGTTATGGGGAAGGTGTGGAGCATTAATTCCTCTTAGTCATAAAATGACTATCTATGTTGTTGCATAATTTATAAGCTACCTCTTGTTCATCTAGTTTATTCGGCATATGAAATGGTAGCGTAAGTGGGGTACATTGTGTTACTTCAATCCTAATTATGGTGTAGTTGGGATATAGCCATATATCACCTATATATTCAACATATTTCTTGATCAAATGGATAATCCTCATCATTGGGTTTCTTATAACAACCTCAACTAAGGTTAGGTAAACACAATCATAGATGAATTGAATATGGTCCCTATATTTGAAAATATGAAACTTGGAGTAAAATTGGGAGACTATTTATGTCCCATTAGGTGAACATTATCTAAGGCCTAAGATTTTGGTGGTGGTGAGTAAGGCATCCAAAAAGTATGACATCATGTGAAATTAGCCACTAGTCCCTTTCTTGATTATGGAAATATATCTATACAAGTAGGTGATAATAACTTTACCAAGGGGAAGGGTGAGCTCCCTTTCAACCATAGAATATATTAGGGTCACCCAGATTGAATCCACATAAGTGGTGGTTAGATTTTCACATAGCTTTTTCATCAAGGTCATAATCATCCTGATCCCAAGTCTAAATTGGCTAATTGGGATTTTACCAGTGAAGTCCAAGAATACTTGATTCCTAGAATACAACCATCAGGTAAGGATGGTATTTATGTCATTTTCCTTAGCCCAATTATTTATGGTGATCATATCTACTTAGGGATTATGTAGCTTATAATAATTCTCAAAAGATATGGCTAAGATATAATCTATACTTTTATGAGTGTGGTCATTGACTAACATGACTTTACCAATCTTGCAATATTTAAAAATAGGATATATAATGTTAATACAATGCAGTACCTCAGGCTTGGCCACTATAAAGTGTAGGCTTATAATTTGAATAACCACTATGTGATAATATATCCTTTTCACAAATAGGTTCTTCTCTTCTTCCTTTGTGATGATTGATTATTCTTGGATGGTCCATAATAGCTTGGACCAATTTTTATATCTTGTGTTAAGGGAAGTGGCATCAAATTCTATATCCTTAAAGACTCTCCCCTCAACATCTGAAGTCAAATAAAGCTCTATATTTTCCCTTAAAGTTCCTTTTTGGTCTATCATGGTCTATGATAGATCAAATTTATCACTAATAGATTTCTCTTTGGCTCTATATTTAAATTGTGCCTACTTTGATGACAATTCACTTTCTTGGGATCAATTTATGATCAATACAAGGTCAAATTAGGGATTTTAGAAATAATAGGGATTTTTTATATGTCCTATTTGAGCTTTAATATCAATAGATATTTACACTTAAGTGAGCTTTGTGCCTTAGATTTTGTTTAGATCCTTGTCTTTATATATTTTTCTTTTCTAAGCCCACAAGATCTTTAAATTTTTCATTTTATGTCTATGTAACATGACCATGGCACTTATGTGGAATTTTCATTGTAAAATTTCTCATTAATGTTTAAAAACTAACCACTACCTTTTTAAAAATCTACTTTTATCTTTCAAAACCAGATCTCCTTGCACATATCAATGCTGGTCATTGATCTTGATCTCTCGAGTTGAACATCATTGGTTACTATATTTATTTGGATCTAAAGTTATGCCACTTGGAATTCCCATGAGTCTTCTAATATCTACACCTTATTAGTTTTATAATCTCATGCACTTTCACCATGTGGCCATCTCTAGTTTATTTGTAGGGTCTTTGACTTTTCAACATTAATTACACACTATTGGATCTGATGGGTATAAATCAATGTGGATCATTGATCTTTGGAATATGCATGAGCTTTAATATATATTATTCACCAAGGTTGTGCCACTTTGTAGTATTACATATCTTTTGAGATATATACTCTATTAGTCTTTATATCTAACATGTTCTTACCATGTGGCAATCTGATGTTAATTGGGAGCTTCATTGAAAAGTTTACCCTTGTCCTACACAATTTTATTATCATAATCCAAATGAATTTAGGACATTCTATTATGATCCATGGGATGGAACATCATTGGTTGTTTATTTTCCTTTGGTCATGACCATGACACTTGCCACTTCCTCACCATCTCAAAGGTCTCATTAAAACTTTGACTATTTGATCATACAAATATGCAAATTGTTTAAGTAAGGTTTAGGACACATAAAGAACTTATGTTAAATACTTTAGACTATGGTTTTATTTTGTGTTAAAAAACATGAAATAAACCTTAGGTTAGAATATTTAAGCTAAGCATAGAACATAATAAAAGGGTACCCCAATAATAATAATAATAAAACATAAAACAATGTTTTTTACCTAAGGTTTTATCATATGAATGAATACATCAAAAATTTAGGGTAAAATATCTAAGTTAAGTTTTTTAACAATATGACCCTCCAAATAAAAGTCCTAGCATAAGGTTTTATTGTATTAATAAATATAATTGAAACCTTAGGGTAAAGTGTTAGGCTAGGTCTATAACATAAAAAGGGACCCTTTTATTCTTAATATTTATCTTGTGATGTTTGATCTTGGCCATTTCAATGAACGTAGATCATTGATCTCGATTCATGGGGTCGAGCAAGATTGGTCCCATGTATTAAAATCTTAGACTTATCAAGCCCATTTCACATTGTTCAATTATGTTCACCTGAGTAAATGTGGTTTGTTGATCCTATAAACAAGCACAATGTTTAAGATAGTCCTCAAAGCTATCTGGAACTTAGGATAAAATCTTAATACTAAGGTCTTATTTATGTTAATAAACATGAATGAGACTTTAGGACTAAGATTTTAGTCTAAGTTATAACAAAAGGGCCATGCATCATTTATACCAAGCTTAGGAACACAATAAAAGGACCTTGGAATGATAAAATTATACCATGGTAATATAAAAGGGAACAAGGGACTTGGGAAATAAAGGGGACCAAGCATATAGTTTCTAGACTAAGGTTTGGTCGAGTTAAAAAATATGACTAAGCCTTAGTATAAAAAATAAATTAAGTCTATGAAAATTTTAAAGTGTTTCCATCTAATTTGTTCTTTATAATTTTGAATTTGGTACAAAATAACCTATGCTAGGGTTTCTTTAATGAGGCTTTCATGAAGCTTTAAACATGTATTTAATTTTGACTTTCTACAAACCAAATGGTAGTAAAATTTTAAGTTGGGATTTAAAATGTAAAATCCAAGTATAGTTCATTTAAGGAAGGTTTAATTAAACCTACAACTTGAAACATGAAGAAAAACCATTAGAAAACTTAGACAAGGTCAAACTAGAGCCATGAACATATATAATCCAACCAAGTCAAGGTGTGGATTATCTTCAAATACAAATAATGTGAAAATATGTTAAATGATACTCTAATCAATTGAATTTTTAATTTTAAGGTACAAATCTATAAAATATATCACAAAGGTCCCCATTTTTTATAAATGGGGGTATGTTGACCTCAAAAAATGGTTACTTCTCGGGAAAACATAGAAATAGGTTAGAATTCAGAGAGTTTAGTTTAAATAAATAACTAGATTACTTATTCCACTTGATCAGTGTCATTATCAAGATAAATTCATGGTTAAAAAAGTCATGTAACCACAAAATTAGGATCAAACATTAAAAATGAGCCATGTTGTGTGTGTGCTTTGATTCCACTTATTTTTTGTCATGGGATTTAGGGAATAACTTCTAGGTTTCATGCCTTTAATCATTAACATTAACTTATAACATGTTTGGATATCCATTAAGAACCATATTTTAGATTAGGGAAGGCTTGGGCATTGATTTAAAACTAGATATACATCCATAACCCCAATAGAGATGCCTTTGGCTCCACTCAAGGTCTTGCTCCACTACCTATTAGGCATCCATAGCCCTGGTGGAGATTACCAAAATCACCTTTTCTTAGAAATATTTTAATTTTATAATAAGCTCTTATTTTTGTATTTTTTTTTATCATTTTGGCTTTCTAGCAAAGTTTTGGAACTAGGTTAACTAGGTTAGGACTTTGGTCAAGTGTTTGATCTTAAGATAATCACCTATGGTTGCAACCTTTGTCCCAAGAAAGGATGTTTGTTAAGTGCAAGCATGAATGTGTCTGAATAATTCAAGCTTTCATCTTATATTTACAATCCTTCTTAAAACCATGCTTAGATAAAAAAGAGGTTTAAAACCTTATGAAATACCCAACCTATCCATTATTCCTTATAATTTTCTCTAAAATGTAACACTAAGCTCATATTTCAAACCCATGATTAACATACACTTAAGATTCATACTTACATTTTTGAATTGTGGGGTTCCTGAGTAATTATGTGAACTTTGAGCTGAGGGCTATCTAAAAGGACTTATTAGAAGAAATAAATAGAGTAGAGAAATTAAAAATATAAATATAAAGAAGAAAGGAAAGAAAAATCAAACAAATATATAAACTTATGTACAAACAAATAGGGAAAGTAATGAAAAAATAGAAAGAAACTAATCTAGCCTACCTATACTAACTCTAACTATCCTTACAATCATTCCACAAAGACCCCAGGTGGGATAAAAGAGAATTAGTACTTGAGGTATTACCTATTCGTGAGCAGTGTAAACTCTATTCTCTATAAGTCTTTCAGCTTGAAGGTGTTGTCTCCAAGTATCTTGGCAATCTGATAGGGACTTATCCACAAATGTGTGAATTTTACATGTTTTATTTTGGGCTCATATGCCTTGTCCCAAATAAGAACTAAGTGTCCTTGCCTAAACACCTTTATTTTTTATCATTTATCAAACCACCTCTTAACTATGGTTTGGTGTTTGCTAAAATTGGCAAAATCCTCTTCTCTCACATTTTCTATCTGTATGATGTCCAACAACATTGAATTTGCAAATTCTTGGTCATTTTCCATATACTCTTGCTTGAATATATATGTTGTTAGATTGAGGGTGATGGATAAGATGGGTTCTTGTCCATACACCAGTAATAAGGGTGATGATTTTAGGGCATGTTTAATTCTCATTCTATCTGCCCAAAGGGCATATTTGAGAAGCATGTGCCATGTCTTAGGTTTGTCTATTGTATACTTATTTATTGCCTTTATCAATTTCTTATTCATTGATTTAGATACTCTATTGCCTTTAGGGTAATGGTTTGAGGAGAACTTGAGAATGATGTTGTTATCATATGACTATTCAATAATTTTAGTTGATATAAAGGTAGATCCATTATCACATACCAAAGATATATGTGTCCCAAACCTAGTGCATATGTTTTCTTATAAAAAACTAATCACTTCTTCAATTATACTTTACTTGGTCACCAATGCTTCAATCCATATTGTGTAATAGTTAATAGAAGTTAGAATGTATATGTGACCTTCTAATGAATTGGGGTTAATTACCCCCAAAAAATCTAGTCCCCACTAAGTAAAAGGTTTATCTACTATAATTGGCTATAGTGGCATGGTTGCCTTAGGATCTTTTGTGTTGAATAATTGACATCAATGGCACTGAATTACATGATTGTGGGCATCCTTGAAGATTTTTGGCCAATAGTAACCATCTATAAGGTTTTTATGAGTTTTTGTTCTTTCAAATGGATGTCCACTTCCCTACTTTTCATGAAAATTGCTCATGACCTCAACCGCTTCTTGCTTAGAGACACATCTCAAGTAGATGCCCTCAAATTTTTTCCTATACATAACTCCATATTTAATCATGTAGTGGGATGAATTGAATCTTAGGCCTCTTCTTTTCTCCCTAGTCAACCCTATAGGATAAGTTACATTGATCAAGATATGGATAATAGGATCATACTAATCATTTAACTAAAAACTTTGTTATTTAACTTGCATGACACATAGCTTGGGGTTAGTATTGGAAATCAATTGAATTAGGATTTGGCACCTTATGAATCTTGAAGTCTTAATTTCGATGTCATATTATCAAAGCATAAAAATCCATTTACCTATCCTTTCTCCTAGCTCATTTTAACTTAACCTGATCTTGGTGTCAGGGTTTGGTAAGATTGCATGCACCTTATTCCTAAGAATGCAGTGCCTAAATTTATTCACCACCTTAACTAATGCACATGCTTATTTTTCAATTAAAAAATAATTTAACTCATCATTTTTAATTTTGTGCTCATGAAAGCAATTGGATGATCACATCCATCAATTTTCTAAGTGAAAACTATAGTAACAATATGATAAGAAGGAAAGGAATAAAGATAAAAATATTTGGAGAAGTCTAGACTTATCAGGACTGGAGCTTATCCAATTACCTCCTTGATGTCCTTAGAATCATTCTTGGTTTATTCATTCCAAGTGATTTTGACATCTTTCTTTAGTATATTATTCAAAGGTTTGACTATTTCTACCAAAACAAAAATAAACTTTCTTACATAATTTATTTCACCAAAGAATGACTTTAATTCCTTCCTACTATTAGGAATCTCTATATTAGATATTGCATTTTCTCTTTTAGGGTCTAAAGAGATTCCCTCCTTAGTGATAACATATCCTAATAGTTTTTCCTTAGTAATGTAGAAAATGTTTTTCTTTGGGTTGAGAGAAATCCCATACCTTTTGCATCTTTCAAATACATATTGTAGGCATAATATGATCTTCCATGTTCTTAGAAAAGACATTCAGATCATCCATGTATATAATAATGAACTTACCTACAAGACCTTGGAAAGCATGGTCCATATCCCTTTGGAATGTTGGACTTACATTTATCAATCCAAATGGCATTCTTTTATAAGTAAATGTGTCACACTTGGTAGTAAAATCAATTTTCATCCTATCTTCTTGATTCACCAACACCTAGTTATACCCTAAAAAACCATCAAGCTGACATCATGGCAGAACCAAAAATGCTTTGTGTTACTTGTTTAAGAGAAGGTAGGGGGAAATTGTCTTTCTCAAATACTCTATTTAGATTTCTAAAATTAATGCATAATTTGATTTCACCATTCTTATTCCTAACTGGGACTAAATTAGCAACCCAAATGGAATGCCTAATGGGAAATATAATCTTGGCATATAAAATTTTCTTGACTTCTCTATATATTAGTGGTTTTAAGACTGGGTTGACATGCCCCTCCTTTTATCTGAAATGTTTGTAGTTTTATTTTAAAAGTATGGTGTGAGTTATGACCTTTGGATCAAATATTGTTAGGTCATCATCAGACCATACTACATTATATTTATATTTCATCAATATTTATTTGGATATTTTATTTTCTAGAATTGTACATGTACTAATATTAACTAGTTGAGGTTGACCTTAAAATCTAATATCAATTAAATTGTAATCCTTCCCACTTACTTTGGGAGTCTTGGTAGCCTCAGCTAGTTTATCATAATCAAAGAGTCTCTCCAACAGTATCATGCCTTTAGGTATCTTATTGTAATTTAATTGAATGACTTTGTATTCAATTTTTCTTTCAATTACCTCATTATCAAGGATACTAGCTTCATCAATAATGTGACCCTCAAATACTCCTGAACTAGTTAGGAAATCTATGATCTATTGATCATCATCAAATACTTATAAGTGATTGACATTATCAAACACTAAAGGACATGGGATTAACTCAATTTTAAGGTTTTTTAACTTGGAAATATGATTGGGAATAAGGTTGGATACAACTAAATTAAGTTCATTAGCAACCTTGTTTTCTTCCCTAAGGATTGACACAATGTTAAAAGCATTAAAACATTTGATTAATTCCCATACTCTAAATTTATATTTATTAAGATAGGATAATTTACATTTGATATTTTCTCTTGCCCTGATTGACCATTAGTTTAGAATGAACAAAAACTAATAGTTCCTTGGCCTCATGTTTGATTGAAATTTATAATTTAAGAATTAGTGCTTCGTACTCAGTCAAATTATTAGTGCATGGTACATAAATTTTGTAAGAGGAATTATATTCTTTCCCAATGTGATTGATTAATAACATTCCTACTCTAGAACCTGATTTGCATCTAGCACCATCAAAATAAATTTTCCATAATCTAGGTAAAGCATGATAAGTTTTAGAGTTACATACTTTTATGGTATCAAGAGTGTAAATACCAAGATCTAAGTTAACCATGTTGACCCTCTGATTGATTAAATTATATTTAGTAATCATATGTTTCATTTTAGGCTCCCTTTTTATCTTGATTTTTTGGGGGACTCCCTTCCAAGGCAACCACATATGTGAACAATCTATTGACATGTAACCATTAAAGCTTCTAGTCTAGTCTCTAATCAATATCATCCCATAACCATTAGGGATATCCACCACTTGGATATATATGAACTATTAGATCCTTGGCTCTAAGGAAAACTTTATGTTAACATTCAATAATTCACCAATCACTTTGACTATTGACTTATCTAATTGAGTCACAACTCTATTAGATTTAATAAAATTCAAACCTAATTGTTCACAAAAACTCTTAGGCATTATATTTGTAGATGTACCAAAATATAATAAATAATTATGCATATTTTTACCAAATAAATTGAATGTAATTAGGAAAGGAGGAATAACTACCTTAATTTTATGTATTGAAACATTAACATGTGAAGAATTTTGAGACTTACCAAGATTTTTGGAGAAAGATTCCAACAACATATCTCTCTATTTAGTAATCTATGTCAACTCATGCAAGCTAATGTTAGCCTTGTTATTATTACTATCCCATACTATGTTAAATCCAATCCTATTAGCATAATATGATGTATTAATACTAGGTTTAGAAGTACTTCCCTTAGGAGGCTCTAGGTTGTTGTCTGAGGTAGTATCAAGAGGAGTCTCAAAGTTGTTTGGAGGAGTTGAAGTGATTAATGGTTAATTTTTCTCCTTATTTATTAGAGGATAATTTTTCTTTAGGAATTGTTGAAAAACATGAATCTCTTTGGTAATATCATCAGCCTCATTATCCTCTTGAAAAGGGAACTCCAATGTGTCCACCATGAGCATTGAATCAGAAGACCTGGATGACCTTGAGGAACCAGATATACCTACATCATAATATTTATTAGGAACAAATTCAAAAGTATCTAATTCTTCTTTTAAGGATTAAAATTAATTACAAAATTCAACACAATATATTTTCCCGTGTTTAAAAGTACAATAAACTCTACAATAGTTAGGTAATGCAACATTATTAATATTTATATCAGGAAAAGTTTTACTAGTAGATGGCTCATTATTCTTATTGGTGTGGTAGCTATCATTATAAAATATGTTAGTGGGCCTATTGAACCTTTGAAAATAGTAATTCTTACCATATATTTCTCTAGTATTACTTGCTTTTGTAACTAATGGAAGTGAGTGTTAATATTTTGAACCATCTTAAGGATAGAGTCACTCTCATTCTTTGGGGAATTATAATTTTGGACTTGTGTTAGAATTAGCTATAGGAATCAAATATTTTTAATCCTATGGATGATATCCATGGGAAACATTATTTAGGAATCATAGGTTTTGAGTAGGATGAGCATGTCTCAAAGGTAGTTAGTTCATTATTGGTAGTTGGTTTAGGTTAGGCACATTTTGGTTAGCATTAGGAATAAAATTTAGAATGGGAAAATGTGGATTGGTATTAGGAATAGAGTATGCCAATTGTCCTTGGGGTTTCATCTAGTCATTAATAATCACATCCTTGACATAGGCTAAAGCTAATGTGTTCATGGGATCAACAAGTCTATTTATGAATGTAGAAGTCATAGGATCTAAGGCATCCTTATAGATTTCCAAACCAAAAGCCTCATCAGGTCTGTAGGGAGCTATGTTTTACTAAACATTTTATAGAACCTAGTATTGAAATATCTTACAGTCTCATTTACATCCCTTTTCACTATGGTGAATTGTTGGTATAGGATACAAGGACTAATAATTTTACCAAACTGATCAATGAAGACATTATTAAAATAAACCCAACTTGTAATGTAATTTTTAGGGAGATTTAGAAACCATTCATATGTAACATATTTAAAAGTGAAAGGAAATATTATACATGCTACATATTCATGAGTGACATTTAATAATCTCAAAGCAACTTTGATTGATTTAATATGCTCCTCGGTCATTAGAATGCCACTAGGACTAAATGCTGGCAAATATTTTTTAAGATTGTGAGGAAGGTCATGTACCACACCTACCATATTGATTCAAGTGCCACATAAACAAGCCATACCTTAATAAGGATAAAACATAGGAGCACCTTGAATTGGTGAAGTTTGCAAATATTTTGAAATCTTACGCTTACCTTTATCCTGTCTAGCTCTTTTATGGACTTCTAATTCAAGCATAGGTTCCCTAGTCTCTAAACATGAACTTGTTCTGATTATTGGTAATTCCAACTTGATAATTTCAAATCATATTTTTAATTTTGATGCATCAATCCTATCTTTTTAGAGAATAATGAATATAAATGCACATTAAGTAAATTTTTCAAATATTCATACAAAGAATATTAGTCTTTAACTAGGTTAGCTCAAAGATGTTCCCTAGTACATAAGTATGACTAACATTTACACATTTTAATTTAAATAAAATAAAATATTCAAATTATCTATCAATATTTAATAAAAATTAATTTCACTAACCTTAAACCTCTTGGGTTCATAAATCTAAAGCTATCTTGACCATAATTCAACATATGTCTTCAAAGAATATCAATCTTTGTCTAAATACACATAAAGACTAGTCTAAAATCATGAGGATCATTAACCTTTACATGATTATGATAAAATAAACATAAATATGCCAATATTAGAGTGATCTTTGAATATAATTCATAAAAAATAGTAAAGATACTACAAATCTACAAAGAATTAACTTGCCTTCCTTATAGAGCAAGTGAAGCTTTGCCTATTGATGCCTTAATATGTATCATATGTACCTATAAATTTTAAATAAAATTTATCATTTTATAATTCATATAACTCAAGACATGAGTTACAATTTGTGATAATCCTATTATCTATCGATGGAATAGAGGCAAAACAAGTGGACTGTTTCACAATATTTGTAAAGTTTGGTAGTTGGGAGCCACCTTGGCTTATATATTTGGAAATATTGAACCAATACTATCTAATATTAGTCAATTATGATCAAATATAATCTTAAGACTAATCTAAAATGAATATTTATAGTGTTAATTAATCTAGAGTGATATGGCTAAAAAGGAGCAAAAGGAAGGGTAAGGTAGAAAAGAGATGTTGCTAATATTTATCCCAAACATCATGACAAAGTTCAAATATATTCCAAGCATAAAATTAACCCATGTATAATATGAAATAAAATGAGCTCAAATCTTAATACACATTAGGAAAACATCTAAGGAAAGAGAAAATTACAAATAATAACTAAGTTCACTTTGAATATTTACCCTATAAGCAAATAACATTAGCCCAAATGCAAGAAGGGTAAAGGAAATAAAATGAGCCTAAGAAATTTAACTCAACCTATCATTGGCACAAGTTAAAAACTCTACAATTAAAATATGCACACTAAGAATTAATAAGAACCATTCAAATTTGGGAATCAGAATAAAGAAGTGAGAGAGAAACCATAATAAAAAATGACACAAATGAATATGGACAATATTTGTAGAATTCCTCACTTGCATTAATTTCTCAAAAGTTTACACAAGTTTTTTAGCTCAAAAACTCTCTCCTCTTTATAAAATACAATACTTCTTTTATATAATATAAGGAAGTATGTCGTCAGTCATATCTAATTATAAAAGTACAAGTGTAAGGACATCTATCCTTTCTACAAAAGTTCTAGGATACATTAAAATTTCACAAGTGGATTGACCTAGAGGTAATATGCTTACAATTTGCACATTCCTTTATAAAAATAATATTCTATTTTTTAAAATATTAAAAAGATCCTATAAAAATAATATCCTTAACTAACATTGCCTTAGGATCCTTGTGTTGATGAATTCCCCCAATTTTTATTGTTGTAGCTTTACCACCTTCTAATCTTGCACATCAATAAGCTTCAAATTAACCGGTGATTCTAGGAAAATCTCATCTTCTTGATAAAATAGGTCTCCAAGGTCCTTTTCATTTATTCATAAGGCATCTTTAATGCTCCTTTGATCAATAATATTTTATTCTACTATTAGGATCATATCCATGACCCTACTATTATTTATCCCAAATTTGCCTTGGATTTTTATCCTTATTTCTTGCATGACAAGGGTGGTTTTGTGCATAAATTTTTGATAAATGATGAGGCCCATGGAGTTGAGTGTAGTGGGATTGAGTATCATGGTCCCAAATAAGTGTTCCATACTATCTAGTAGTTCCTTGTCATCCTTAAGGAGTCTTTCCAAAATTTTAGACCATGTGTTTAAGCTCTTGATTTTGTCCATAAGTAGTCCTATGGTTGTGTTCAAATGGGTTAGGATGATGGTTTTGAAACTAGGTATTTTATCTTCTACCAAAATGTTGATCAATTCCTTCATTTTGTCTTTTAAATTATACCATTGGGTGATTAAGCCTTTTGCTTTTGCATCTTGTTGGTTCAATATATTTTATCTAGACATTTTTGACTTTAAGAAGTTAAACATATCATAGAAAGAACTTCAAAAATCTTAATCATGGCATGAGGAACTAACAATATAACTTTATTCTCTAAATTTTCCTTTTATTGTTGTATATTCTCCCTCTATTACTATACACCTTTGATGGTAGCCTACAACTTAGATGATTTTGCTTGAGCCAATTCAAGCACATTTTCCTCAAAGATGGGATTTTCACCTAATATCTGACCTTCAATAGGATTCAAACCAAAAAATGGTTCCACCTTCTAAAAAGTGAATTATTCTTCCCTAACCATGGCTTTTTCTCAGTGAATTTTTGTAATCCAACTATTTTGGGGTCAAATCTAATGGCAACTGATGGTTATATCACTTGAGGAGTGCTATTTCAATATGTTTTCCACTTAGCTCTCTTGGAGCCATCATCCTTTGTTCTTCTTCATTTTTTAAAGCCAAAATCCCTAGCTTGAGCTCATCATGCATAGTTATATTTATAGACTTTGTTATTACCCAAGGATGGTATAGAGTAGGAAAATTTTGAAATTTTCCATATAAAAACCATTTAGGAATGGTTGGACCCTCGATTGAGTTATCTTCATTGAAAAGGTTGACCTTATTAAAAGGATGAGTGAAGGTCAACTCGTGTTTCTTGCATCCTACTAGAACCAAAGATAGCTCATATTTTATCTTTGGGGTACCCACTAGGACTAATTCTAAGGCTAATTTCACCCCCTCTTCTTTCTTTGTCTCTTTAGTTTGAGCTTCTTCTTCATTAAATTCATATGCACTGGCTAGCATCTTCAGAGCATCCTCCATTATCTCCTCAGGGTCTAATGTTATTATGTAAATTCCTTCAATCTATTATTCTAGTTATAGTGCCTAGACTAAGGAAGATGCAATCTCCTTAGGTTTCCTCTCCTCTATTTATGGCCATATTAGAGGAGGTGTAGAAGATAGACCTTATAGAAAATGGTATTATATTTTCCCTAGATTCCATATGTCATCACTTGGCTTCTATTACCTTAGTAATCTATCTTTTGGCTTCATGTTGTGCTTCTTCAATCTTGACAAGAATTAGGTGAATGAAGAAGCTTTGGTGTAGATTGGGTCATAAGGTCCAAGCTAGTGCTCATAGGTCATATTAATTTCCATTGCCTTCAAGTGTCCCAAAAATCTTCTCTGGGGATCCCACTACCTTAGTTCATCATGTTGTAATCTAAAAGAGGCCCTATGTTTAGAGGTAGCCTCAATATTGTCCCATTAATAAAACATAGTCCTACCAATGGTTATGGGGAAGGTGTGGAGTGTTTATTTCCTCTTGGTCCTATAATGACCATATATGCCATTGAATATTTGGTATGCTACCTATTTTTTAGTTAGTTTATTGGGAACATGAATTGGTGGCCTAAGTGGGGTACATTATATTCCTTTAATCTCGATTATGGTGTAATAAGGATATAGCCATATATCACCTACGGCTTTAAAATATTTCTTGATCAGAGGGATGACCCTCATCATTAGGTTTCCTATAATACCCTCAACTAAGGCTGGGTAAACATAATCATAGATAAACTAAATATGGTTCTTGTATTTGAAAATATGTAACTTGGAGTAAAATTGGGAGTCTGTGTGACCCATTAGGTGACCATTATCTAAGGTATGGTATTTTTGTGATGGAAATTAAGGCATGCAACAAGTATGACATCATGTGAAATTGGCCCCTAGTCCTTTTCTTGATTGTGGAAATCTATCTACATGAGCAAGTGATAATAACTTCACCAAGGGGAGGGGTGAGCTCCATTTGAACCATAAAATATATCAAGGGCACACAGATTGAATCCACATAGGTGGTGGTCGTATTTATACACAACATGTTCATCAAGGTCATAATCATCCTGATACCAGGTCTGAATTAGCTAATTAGGATGTTGCCATTGAAGTCTAAGAATACTTGATTCCTAGAACAAAGAAATAGATTAAGGATGTTATTTAGGTCATTTTACTTATATAAATTATTTATGTTGGTCATGTCTATTTAGGGCTTAGATATATTATAATAATTCTCCAGATATATGGTTGAGACATAATCTATACTTTTATGAGTGTGGTCATTGACTAACTTGCCTTTATCAATCTTGTAATCTTTAAAAATAGGAGATAAAAAATAAATACAATATAGTAGCTTAGGCTTGGCCACTGTAAAGTGTAATCTTATCATCTAAATAGACACTATGTCATAATATCTCCTTTTCATAGACATGTTATTTTCCTCTTCTTTTATTATGATCGATTGTTTTTTGATGGTCCAGAATAGCTTAGACTAGTTATTGTTTCCCATGTTTAGGGAGGTGGCATCAAATTATGCATCCTTGAAGACTCTCCCCTTGATATCTAAAGTCAAATACAGATCTATATTTTACTTTTAAATTCTTTTTTAGGATGCCATAGTCTGACATAGATCAAATTTCTTGTTAGTGGACTGCTCTTTGGCTCTAGATTAAAATTGTGCTTGATTTGATGACAATTCACTTTCATACGCTTGATTTGTGATCAATAGAAGGTCAAAAAATGGATTTTATAAATGATAGGGATTTTTTCTATGTCCTACTCAAGCTTTAATGATGATTATTATTTGTACTTAAGTGAGCTTTGTACTTTAGATTTGGTTTGGATCCTTGAATTTATACCTTTGCCCTTTCTAAGCCCACAAAATATTCAAATTTATTATTTTATGTCTATGTGGAATTACTATGGAATATATGTGGCATTTTCATTACAAACTAGCTCATTAATGTTTAAAAAATTATCATTGCCTTTCGAATAATCTACTTTTATTTTGCACCATCAGATCTCCTTGCACAGATAAATAATGGCCATTGATCTTGATCCCTCAAGTTAAATGTCATTGGCCACTATATGTATTTGGCTCCAAGGTTTTGCCACTTGGTAGTCTCACAAGTCTTATGATATTTTCACCTTATCATTTCTATAAGCTCATACACTTTTACCATGTGATCATCTCTAGTTTACTTGCAAGGTCTTTGAATTTTCAATGTTGATTATACACCATTGGATCTGATGGGTATGAATCAACATGGATTATTGATATTTAGAAGATGCACAAGATTTAATATATACTAAACACCAAGTTTGTGTCACTTGGTAATCCCATAGGCCTTTTGAGCTCAGTACTTTATCAATGTTGCTAGATAATGTTTTCTCACCATGTGGTAGTCTTACATTAACTAGGAGCTTCATTGAAAAGTCTACCCTCATCCCACACCATATAATTATCATTATCTAAATGAATTTAGGTTGTTCAATTATGATCTATGGGATAGACCATCATTGGATATTTTTTTACTTCGGTCATGATCATGACACTTGTCACTTCTTTGTCATCTTAGAGGTGTAATTAAAATTTTGACTGGCTATGCTCCATTCAATCATATTTATTTGAGAAAATGTAGGTTTTTAATCCTACAAAGATGCACAATATTTAATGGTTGGGATACACAAATAACTTAGGATAAAAACGTTAGACTATGATTTTATTATGTGCTAAAAAACATGAAATAAACCTTAGGCTACAATATTTAAGCTAAGCTTAGAATATAATAAAAAGGGGCCCCCATGACTAATAATAAAAGGAATTAACATAAGGTTTTTAACCTAATGTTTTATCATATTAATGAATATTCCAAAAATTTAGGTTAAAATATCTAAGCTAAGGTTTTTAACAATAAGAACATTCGAATAAAAGTCATGGCATAAGGTTTCATCTTTAGCTTCTATTGTATTAAAAAATATAATTGAAACCTTAGGGTAAAGTCTTAAGCTAGGTATATATCATAAAAAAGGACTCATTTAGTATTAATATTGATCTCACATCATTGGATCTTGGTGATTTGAGTGAATGTGGATTGTCGACCTCAATCTATGTGATTGAATGAGATTAGTGCCATAGATCAAAATCTTAGACTTATCAAGCCCAATTCACACCATCTAATTATGTTCACCTAAGTAAACATGGGTCATTAATCCTAAAAATAAGCACAATGTTTAATTTAGGCCTTGGAGGTATATGGAACTTAGGATAAAATATTAAGACTAAGGTCTTGTTTATGTTAATAAACACGAATGAGACTTTAGGACTAAGATGTTAGTTTAAGTTATAACAAAAGGGCCATGCATTATTCAGACCAAGCTAAGGAACATAATAAAATGACTTTTAAATAATAAATTTAAACCATGCTAAGGTAAAATGGAACAAGGGACATGAGAAATAAAGGGGACCAAACATATAACTTTTAGACTAAGGTTTGGTTGTGTTAAAAACCATGACTAAGCCTTAGTATAAAAATTACACTAAGTCTATGGAATTTTTAAAGTATTTATGAATAATTTGTTCCCACCAATTTTAAATTTGGTCCAAAATAAATTGTGATAGGGTTTCTTTAATGAGGGTTTTAAGAATATTTAAACATGGATTTAATTTTGACTTTTTATAGACCAAAGGCTAGTAAAATCCCAAGTTGGCATTTAAACTATAAAATCCAGGCATAGTTTATTTAAGGAGGATTACATTAAACCTACAACTTGAAACATGAAGATCAAACATTATCAAACTTAGACAAGGTCAAACCTGAGCCATGAACAAATAATCCAACCATGTCAAGGTGTGGATGATATTTAAATACAAATAATGTGAAAACATGTTAATGATACTTTGATCAAGTGAATTTTAAATTTTAAGTTACAAATACGCATAATTTATCATAAGTATGTCCATTTTTTAGAAATAGGGGTATGTTGACCTAAACATGTTAGAATCCGCTAGCATGGCATTAGCAATAGGTAAAAAACTATCAATCCAAATCTAAAACTCAAGTATGCTTAAACATAACATAAGTAACTCTTTGCCTAAACAAATCACTAATCAAATTTTACAATGGAACTTTATATCATATGAACATATTAAAGTTATATGAGATGGTAAAATGAAACATTTCCATGCTAGTGTCTCAAACAAAATTACTAGTTTTAATTATAGGAAGATTAGTTACATAATAAAATAATAAATAACTAATAATATTAATAATATGTTGTACACTATAACATTAGTAATCAATCAAAGATAAGACCCAAGTTCCTCCCAAGATGGAATATATGGCTATATACAAGCTCCAACATACTACATCATAATCAAAAACATGAGCTTCAACTTCTTGATTCTGAAGGATCCCTAATCATATACAAGGTTAGCATGCCAAGAGTCAATTGCAACTAATCCAAAATCCAAAGTAATCATAACTACAACCATTGGTCATGCTAGATGAAAGTAACATACATCTAAACTAGTAAAGAGATAAACAATATGTGAGTAACATTGGCAAATACATCATACCTATCCATGAAGTCATCCCAGTATGGATTAACAGATAACAATCAGAATAAGCCCTCCTAACCAGCCCTATGAGCCCAACCATGGGTGGTCCTTACCACCCCAAACTTTAGCTAGATGGTGGTTTTGATAACCAAGATCAAGGAGAGGAAGTTTTGAGCAAGTTGGATAGCAAACCCAATGACATCATATCAAAGTGACCTACACACATAAAAGGCACGAACACCATCTAAGGTATACTTCATGTATTCAAAGATAAAATGAAACATGTATAACTCAATTTTTATATGCCACCAAGTTGACATCCCATAATAAGATCAACCAAGAAATAAAAATAGACAACACAACCATATAACATTCCCAAGGAAACAATCCAACATGATAATCAGTTACCAATCTAGAATTGATCTAATAATTCAAATGATCTGTATGATAGTAGTGTTCCCACAATCATTCAAACAATAATTTAATATAGGTAATTTGGGAGATCATCATGAGTCTCATGACCTCATATGATCCTTGAATGATAAGAATCAGGTCAAAATGGGTAATGAAATAATAATCACCTCAATGGATTAAATAAAATTGGAAACTCTCACTATAAGATAATGATAATAACTGGGCCTTACCCTTTTCCTAAAAAATAACAACATGCCTAGTATACAAAAAGCCACCATAGGGCCAAAATAGAAACATATCAATAAAGACAACTAAGAGACTCCATTCTAAACTATCTATGTGTTCCTATAATCAACTTTAATTATTTATGGGAACAAGATTATATAGTTATGACAAAGAAAGAACTAGTCAATGTTTCACATTTATTTATTCTAAGCAAAAATAATCATTAAATAAAATATAAAATATATGAATTCTTCCCAATTGGAAGTATATAACTGTATGGCAAAAGTGTACCATTTTATATACCTATAGAACCAATTCAAATAATATCCCAACCAAATACAATTCAAGAGAATTTATTAATGATGAATAAAGCTCACCCTTTTTAAGTTTAGGAGGTCCAATATATTTTAGTTTGATTTCTAAACAAAATTATAATGTCAATCCTAGACCTTTGGAAGTCAATTTCATTCAACTCTTTAACATTAGGACTCTAAAGAAATTTTTATTTCAAAATAAGGGATATAAGGATAATCAAAATTTGATTATTAAAAATGGAAAAATATAACTAATAATCCAAAATCCATCAAAAGGTGGATAAACCCAAGTTGATTTAGTTAAGTCTAACAATTTATATGGACAAATAAATAACTAGTTTAAAGGTTTGAAGTGACCCCCAAATTGATTTTGACTTGAATTTGGATTTTTTATCAAACAAAAATCCTAATCTCACACACTCAACTCTAATAATATTAAGACTTTAAAACATGTTCTTTTCTATAAGGGGTGAATAATTAGATATGTCATTAATCTACCCAAATGCATGCATCAAAAACCTAATCCAATTATTTGAAAATGGAAACATATATACTAAAAAAAGAATGATTGCTAAAGGTTTAATTATATCTCACCCCCAAAGTTGTTTATTTCTATTTAATCCCTTACCCATCTTTATTAGCTACATGGCTACCCAAAACTGAGTATGGTGTCCATCAATGATACACATAGGTGACATAATCTAGTTAAAATAAAACATAGAAACTTGTAAATGTAGGAAAACAAGGTATATATTTTATCAACATAAATCACTCTTCCTCTAATTTAAGTGCAACAAGTCTAAAAGGGCAGATCATGGCATATAATAATGAAATTGAAAAATACTTAGCCAAATAATGAAACATTCTAGGGTTTATCCTAATCAATAATTTATGGAAACCAATTAACATGGTTGATCTTCCTCTTCATAGGTTATAATCAAAAGGGATTATATAAGAAATATATGGATTCAATAAATATTCCTTACACATTCCAAGTATATTACCAACTCAAAGTCCAGATGGTCTTACTTGAGGGGGGGTATAACTAAGGTGGTTTATGACATGCAAGCAAAGTCATCCCATACTCTTACATTATTTTCTTTTCCTCTATTTTATTTTCTTGCCTCTCATGCCTTACATCCTCCACTTGGGTATCCTCCATATTTTCCCTCCTTTGTCTCTTGTTATCCTCCCCTATCATAATTTAATATTCCCCCTTGCCTCTTATGCCACTCCTATTGTGCTCTTTTTATCATATCTATGCCTCACACATCCCCTACCACATTTACCTTCCTTGCTATTTATTTCCTCACCCAATACATCCATTTCATGTGTTTCATTATCTACATTATTTCTTACAATCCCCTCATGTTCCTCCTCCTTTCACACTTTTCTATGCTTCTTCCCCTATGCCATGTTCTTCCTCCTTCATTTCTTCCCTACCCATTCATTTTCTATTTCATTCTCCTCCACACTCTTTTGCTACATCTCCCTTATGCCTCATTTCCCTTTTCTCTCTCTCTATCCACTCTCCTCTACCCTTGTATCCTCTTTCTCTTGCATACTTCTTCCTTACAATTGATATATAAACTGTGTTTACCACTTAGGCTTTCAAAACATTTTACAAATAGGTATTTAAAAATGGCATTTAAATAAATCTGATCAAACTTGTTATAATGAGATTAAAATGGATTCAAAACTAAAATATGAGTGCTTTTAATAACTCATTCATACCATCTCTACATTCAAAATGATCAAAAAGCCATTTATATGATTTATTATAAGTGCCATATTTTAATTAAATTGCATCCAAATATTTAATAATTGATTAAAATCTACAAAAAATTAAATGCAAAATAGAATATAAAAACATCAAGATTATTTACAAAGTTCACCCAAACGGCCTATGTCTCTAGGATTACTAAATATTAATCTAATCCATTAAAAAAATATTTTAAAGTAATAATACAATTCAAAAAAACATAATATAATCTCAAAACCTATAAATTCATGCCATCATACCTTTGTAAAACTCTGACAATACTCAACAACCATCCTCCACCTTCCTAAAACACTTGTAAAATATCTTCCAAATATTCTCCATCAAAGCATCACTTTTATTGATAAAAATATGTCAAAAGAACACCAAATTAGGAGTACCAATATACCAAACTAAGCATCTCATAATTATTAACAACTTTATAGTTTACTCCAAGATCTAAAAATAACTATAGATTGGTCACAAATGCTAATTTCTACAAACTACTCATTATAAATTTTTACATAGTCATTTTCAATATCCTGTACAAGTAAAAGTTTGTGCCTTCCATAACACTTACAAAGGTGTGGTGGATTGGTTAGTCTGTTTAACATTTTTTGCATTTATCATAGGTTCAAGTCACATGGTGGATGATTTAATAACCATAATGGCCATGGATTTTCCATATGGGGATTAATATCTGACATACATTAGTTTATAACATAGCGTAAGCCTAAAATAGGCTATCATTGGGTGCATATTATGTGACTTAGCCATGTCCATGTCTCCATTTTTCTTAGGTTTCAAATATCCAAATGGATCTTCTAATTATGGAAGATCTTAAGAAATTATTTTTTAAATAAGATCTCAACCAAACTTAGCCATGATCGGTTGGATGTGTTGGTAATTCAGTGGAAACAATGGTGAGTTAGTTCTTCAAGTTGACATGAGTAATCTCGAGCTTATATCTTCATAGTTTAATTGTTAAAATATCAAGATTATTAGTCCCACATGAAACATATAAATAAAAAATAGGCATATATATGAAAAAATGTAACAATGGTAATGTCAAGTAATGGAGGCAAAGGCACCCCTTCGCAAAAAGAGTGTGTCAACCATAGTTGAGGGTCCCCATCCAACAAATAATGGATCCCATTTATCCAAACATGAGTGTCAAAGATAAGATGCAAATAAAAAACTTTTTACCATTTTTACCATTCATTTTTTCACTTCCATGTGTCACACACTGATTGGTCCACTTGTCAACCATCCACATAACTGTTTTACTAGATTTGACCACAATTTTGACTAGCCATAACTTTCACATATGAAATTAGAATTGGTCCATTCAAAATGTATCAAAAATCTTGTGATGAGTTATATGCCATGGAATTGGTTCTAAAATGTTTTGAGACCATCAATTTGTATAGTTTGATTAGATTTGACTATTTATTGACCAAACTTTGACCAATTATAACTAGAGCGTACAATGTCCCTAATCGATGTTGGAAAGATATTGGAATTCTATTTAGCTATGTACTAGTTTAGGGAGATCTTGGAAAATATTAAACATGAAAAATCCTCTGGATCAAACCTCCCCACAAAGAGGCTTTTGGTCTCCAAAAGTCCAATCACTCACTGAGTCTGCTAAATGGCTCTCTACATCACACCAAAGTACATAAACAAGAATATAACATAGTGGTTAAGGTTTCCAAATGTATTGTAATGCCAAAAATATCATAATAAATGGATTAGTGTAAACAAACACAAAATTATTTTCAAATAGGTAAAGTCTAACTAAACCCATGTGAATTGGCCAATACTATAATTACAAAAGTAGATCAATATGAAAGAGAAAACTAAATGCCAAACATAGGTGAGTTTCCACTAACTCTACAAAACTACCTATAAAAAATCACTGAACCATATCATGGTAACAATTTAAAAGTTAAATTAAATCCCTAAAACTATCAATGAAGAACACCTCTATCCAATATCAAATTGTAGATAGAAGTAGACTATATGTATAAATGCCACATCTCCAAAATGGTGAATCTACCAATCACTACAAAAAGATCAACAAGTGCTACTTCAAACCAATTTATTACTATAATAAATAGATGTGCTAATTGTAACCATATTTGATAGTTACAAATAAATGCCCAAAATTATTGAGGGACTTATAAAATATGAAAATATCATGCATGGATATAAATTTTTTTTTAAATTATTGCAAGTATAAACAGTGCTTGAAAAAGGGTCTTATAACCCTCTATTTGCACAATGTAATCAACAACATATATAATGAAATGAAAAGTTTCTCAAAATAGACATACTAATCATGCCCCATATAATCTACATAAATTGTTGTCAAGGTTTAAAAATGATTTTTTTCCAAAAACCCAAATGTGATAAAATAATCCAAGTACAATAAACTTATCCCTTGGATTTTCTCTACCAGTTACTCCAATAAACTAGATTCAAAGTGTAAATCATATGGGAATATATCCTAACTAAAATATGGGTTAAATCATTTATCAATGCATTAGAAACTCAAAAACTTATTAGTAGATTAAAAATAGAGATTTAGCAAAGCCATGAATGTGAGAAAATAATCCAAGTATGACAAACCTATCACATGGATTTTCTCACATTAGGTAGCTCCAAAAATTATGTTCAAGACTAAAAAATATTCCTTTTAATTTAAATGGAATAGAAAAACTACTTTGAACATTTTCATGTTAATAAACTATCATAGCTATGTAAACATGAAATTAAGGATTTGTTTTCCAAACCACTTAACCAAATTATCCTTTGATTTTACTTGAGTTTCTGCATGGGTTATATCTAAAACTATTGGTTTAACAATGCTTTATTTTTTCATAACTCTCCAATGTTGTTTGGGATGAATCTACCAACACTTAATAAACTCATGTCCTTTCCTGTACAATGAGTAAATAAACATTTATCCACTCTTTTGGAAAACATACTCTTACTACCATTCTCAGAACACTGTCTAAGAGAGTGGTCTTTCAAAATATTTCCTAACAAAGATTTACATTTCCAAAAAATTTCTACATAGTGGTCAAACAATCCACAAAACTACATGGATAAACCTACCACAAATTTTGTGTACCATAATCCAAAGTAACATTATAATATCTACATTGTCTGGTAGAATTATAATCAACATTATTTCAAGTATGATGAAAAGAATGTGTTTTACCTTTTATCTGAGATGGTTTACACTTCTCTATAGAAACTATTGCTTCTTTTTTCTTAGAGCACTCACTTTTTTCATTTTGAATACTAAATTTGTATCCCAAACCTGCACAATGAGGCTTATCCTCTACCTAAATAGGGTTAGAAATGCCTTGGCCATATTTTCCAAGGCCTTTTCTATTAAATCCCATTTTAACAAGTAATTTTGAACCTATACCTATAGTGTGTTTCTCAAACTTACAAAAATCCTTTTTATTAGATTCATGATGGAAAGGAAAAGTAACTGGTGACTCACATTCACTCACAGTGGTTAGTGAATCTATTTGTGCACTTATGGGAGAGGAAGGTTCTATATGCATAATGGACTTGTTTTTCTCCTTCGTACCATCATCATTTTGCAAACTCAACAAGAGCTCATCCTTGTCTTGTAACTCTTTTTTCAACCTTTAAATCTCCTCTTCCAAGGACTAAAACTTTGCTCTCAGGAAAGAGTTCTCTTTCTAAATCTAAGAGTTGTATGATTCAAGATCATCAAGTTTCTCTTGTTTAGAAAATTTTCCCATGGTTTCCTATTCTTGCAAATAACCTATAATTCTAACACTATAAATGGAGTAAAAAACAAGTCTAATGTTTGTAAATAATCCAACCAAACACTAAACTAAAATTAAACTTTCACACAATCAGAAGTTAATCCCTAAATTCTAACTGCTTTGATACCAAACTGATCCATAAATCATGTTTACCCCTTAGGCTTTCAAAATAGTTTACAAATGGATATTTAAAAACGGAATTTAAATAAATATGATCAAACTTGTTATAATGTGATTAAATGGATTTAAAACTAAAATATGAGTGTTTTTAGTACCTCATTTATACAATCTCTACATTCAAACTGATCAAAAAGTTATTTATATGATTTCTTGTAAGTGTCACATTTTAATTAAATTACATCCAAATATTTAATAACTGATTAATATCTATGGAAAAACTAAATTCAAAACAAAATATAAAGACACTAGGGTTGTTTATAGAGTTCACCCAAATGGGCTACATTTTTGAGATTACTAAATAGTAATCCAATCCATTAAAAAATTATTTGAAAGTAATAATACAACTCATAAAAACATAATGGAATCTCAGATCTTGAAAAATCATACTATCATACCTTCAAAAAACTCTGACAATACTCAACAACCATATTTTACCTTCTAGAAGCACTTGCAGAATCTCTTCCCAATGTTTTCCATCAAATCATCACTTAAATTTCTCAAAAATACCTTAAAAGAACACTAAATTAGGATCACCAATATATCAAACTAAGCATCTTAGAATTATGAACAACTTTCTAGTTTACTTTGAGATTTGAAAATGCCTCTAGATTGGTCAAAAATGCCAATTTGTACAAACTATTCCTTATAAATTTTTAGACAGTCATTTTCAATATCATGTACAAGTAAAAGTTTGTGCCTTTTATAACACTTACAAAGGCATGGCAGATTGGTTAGTCCACTTACTAATTTTGCCATGGATCATGGGTTCAAATCCCATTGTGGATGCTTTACCAACCATATTGGCCACAAATTTTCCATATGGGGATTAATATCCCACATGCATTAGTTTATAACATAGAATAAGCCTAAAATAGGCTGTCATTAGGTGCATGTTATGTGTCTTAGGCCACATCCATGTTTCCATTTTACTTTAGTTTCAAAGATCCAAACAAATCTACTAAATTTGGAAAATCTTAGGACATTGGTTGGTAAATAATATCTTGACCAAACTTAGTCAAGGTTAGTTGGATGCATTGGAAATTCAATGGAAACAATGTTGAGTTGGTTCTTCGAGCTAGCATGAATAATCTCAAGCTTATATCTACATAGTTTAATAATTAAAATATTAGGATTATTATTCCCACATGCAACATATAAACACCATAGAGACATATATATGAAAAAATGTATCAATGGTAATGTGAAGTAATGGAGGCAAAGGTACCCCTCCATAAAAAGAGTGTCGAGTGTCGACCCTGGTTGAGGGTCCCCAATAAACAAATAGTGGGTCCTATTTGTTTGAACATGAGTGTTGAAGATCAAATGTGATAACAAAACAAATTTTTACCATTTTTACCATTCATTTTTATACTTCCATGTGTCATATGCTGATTGGTCCACTTGGCAACCATCCACATCACTATTTTATTGACTTTGACCACAACTTTGACTGGCCATAACTTTCACATACACACTCAAAATTAGTCGATTCAAAATACATTAAAAATGTTATGATGATTTTTATGCCATGGAATTAGTTCTAAAATATTTTGAGACCATTAATTTATCTAGTTTGACCAGCTTTAATTATCTATTGACCAAATTTTGACCAATGATAACTGGAGCATATGATGTCCATTTTATGTGTTTCAATAGGCATTGGAAATATCTCAAAATGATCTTCAATTATACACTAGTTTTGAGAGATCTTGGTAACTATAAAGGATGAAAAATACTTTGAATCAATGTTTATATCTAAATTTTTTCCTCTCTATGTAGCTCGTCATACTTTCCATCCCATTGCCATCCTCTCACTCAACAACCGCCCGAACTTTTCTTTCCTCTACGCCATATTTTATTCAATTATTCATTAATGAAGAGAAGAGAAAGATCTCATTTTCTCCAAAATCCATCTATCGACTCCTAGGTAACCCCCCCTCCATGATAACTTACCAAAGAATAATGACCTTATCTAAAATTCTAGCCAATAAAAATATAGAACATAAATAATAACAATTTGAATAATAAGAGTATATTTATTATTTTAACTTCCCATTTAATTATATAAAGTAATAGAATAAAAAGGAAATTACATAGAAATTAAAATAATAAAATACATATATTATTTTAAATGCTCATAACATTTAAATTTCCCATTGACCAATTAGCAAGACCATCAAGACCAATTAACCTGATTGGTAATGATTATTGCATCACCAAGTTAATCAATCAAATGGAAAAGGGGTGGGTGTAATGGGGAGATAGGTATTGGTAGGTCTTCATGGGGGTATGAGTTGGGTGAAGATAAATCAAATGAAGATGGGGTAGTGAGGTATACATGGAGGAGAGAGAAAAGAGAAAAACTGAGTGGATAATTCAACACCATGAAAATGTGTAGGGGAAAAAAAAATATGATAGAATACAAAAGTAACCATGACAAGGCAATAAAAAGAAGATTATAAAATAGTGATATAACTATCCACATGCACTAACTATAATACTAGGGTGCTTGTTAGAATACATTTGACTATTTAGAACTACTTCACTACCATAAAATTTGATGCCAACATCGAGTCTAGCTCATGGTCAGTACCTACAACCATCGAGTGGATCCATCAGTAGTATTTGATCCAAAAATGATAAATTGATAATTAATAATGATTTTAATCAAATATAAAGTAATATGTACATCACCAATGCATAATAATAACATGATAACCACATCATTGTAGTCAAATACCATAAGATCAAAATCTAACAATGTGATCTAGCTAAGTAAGGGGTGTAACAACAACTATACACATGCTCTATGTCAACATTAAACTTGATATCACATCAAAATAATAATGCAGTCCAGCTAAGTAAAGGAGTGTAGTAATCAACTATACACATGCTAAATCTGTCATCTAAGCAGTGATGTCAAGGTACAGAAGATAAGGTCATAACAAAAAATCTTATTATTTATTATATTTTTTAGGTTCATTCAATTTGATAGATAATAACATTCATTTCATATTATATATTATTATAAATTATACTATAATATTTTAATATTAATTTAATAAATAATAACAAGATTAATAATTGAATTAAAATTTTTAAATAACATTAAATTTACGTAGATTTGGTAATATTATTAATAACTTTTTTATTACTAAAATGATTAAAATTTTATGGGAAAATTTGTTTTGGCCGCTTGCCTTTTAAAAAATTTGAGAAACTATTTACAAAAGTTAATTTAACTTTGGAAGTTTTTCATAATTGTCATTTTTCCACAACTTTTATGGAGTGCAAGGTAAATGTGTTCCTCATTTTAATTTATCTCCTTGATGAAGGATCACAAAGATGAATCTGAAATGTTGAGAAGCAATAAAATATGACACATTTTAACCCAAAAAACTATTATATTATTGTATGGCATCTGAAAACAATAAATCTTTGATCATTTTACATTTTGCAATCTTTGAAAACTTGTTTTTCCTACTAATATTCTTCTCTAAATCCTCCAACTCTCCAAATAACCTTCTAAGGCCTCCATGTGGCAAGTTTAACAAAACAATTGTTTTAAATTGTCTATGCTTTAATTTCTTAATCTTTTGTTGTTTTTCCTATTTTCTTTGGTTATCTTTTTATTGTTTTCAGTTGAATTTATTGATAAATTTCTATATTTTCTTGAGTTTCTATTTAATTTATTTCATTTTTAAGTTAATTTCATTTTATTTTATTCTAATTTCTTAATCTTTTGTTATTTTTTCTATTTTCTTTGTCTATCTTTTTATTGTTTTCAATCGAAGTTGTTTGAAGTTTATTGATAAATTTCTATATTTTCTTGAGTTTCTATTTAATTTATTTCATTTTTAATTTAATTTAATTTTATTTATTAGGTTTTAATTTTATTATTTATTATATTAATTTAATAATATGTGTTCTATTAATAATATCATTTATTAATATTTATACTAAATTTGTCTTATAAATGTACCAAAATCTTATTATTTATTATATTTTTTAGGTTTATTTAATTTGATAGATAATAACATTCATTTCATATTATATATTATTACAAATTATACTATAATATTTTATATTAATTTAATAAATAATAACAAGATTAATAAATGAGTTAAAAATCTTAAATAACATTAAATTTATGTAATTTTGTAATATTATTAATAACTTTTTTATTACTAAAATCATTAAAATTTTATGGGAAAATTCTTTTTGTCCACTTGCCTTTTAAAAAAATTTGTGAATTTTTTTTCAAAAGTTAAATTAATTTTGGAATTTTTTTATAATTGTCATTTTTCCACAACTTTTATGGAGTAAAAGGTAAAGGTGTTCCTAATTTTCATTTTTTTTCCTGATGAAAGATCACAAAGATGGATCTGAAATGTTGAGAATCAATAAAATCTAACACATTTTAACCCAATAAACTATTATGTTACTGTATAGAATGTGAAAACATCAAATCTTTGATCATTTTACATGTTGCGAGCTTTGAAAACTTGTTTTTCATACAAATATTCTTCTCTAAATCCTCCAACTCTCCAAATCCTCTAACTCTCCAAATAACCTTCTAAGGCCTCCATGTGGAAAATTTAACAAAACAATTGTTTTAAATTATCTATGCTTTAATTTCTTAACTTTTTATTGTTTTTCCTATTTTATTTGGTTATCTGTTTATTGTTTTTAGTTAAAGTTATTTCAATTTATTGATAGATTTCTATATTTTCCCAAGTTTCTATTTAATTTATTTCATTTTTAAGTTAATTTCATTTTATTTTATTTTAATTTCTTAATCTTATGCTATTTTTTCTATTTTTTTTGTCTAACTTTTTATTGTTTTCACTTGAAGTTATTTGAATTTTATTGATATATCTCTATATTTTCCTAAGTTTCTATTTAATTTATTTCATTTTTAAATTAACTTTATTTTATTTTATTCTATTTATTAGGTTTTAATTTTATTATTTATTATATTAATTCAATAATATGTGTTCTATTAATAATATCATTTATTAATATTTATACTAAATTTGTCTTTAAAAGGTACCAAACTGTTATTATTTATTATGTTTTTTAGGTTTATTTGATTTGATAGATAATAGCATTCATTTCATATTATATATTATTACAAATTATACTATAATATTTTTATATTAATTTAATAAATAATAAGAATATTAATAATTGAATTAAAAATCTTAAATAACATTAAATTTATGTAAATTTGGTAGTATTATTAATAACTTTGTTATTACAAAAATTGTTAAAATTTTATGGGAAACTTCTTTTTGGATGCTTGCCTTTTCAAAATTTTGGGAATTTTTTTGCAAAGACTAATTTATTTTTGGAAGTTTTTCATAATTGTTATTTTTCCACAACTTTTATGGAATTCAATATAAGTTGTTCCTTATTTTTATTTGTTTCTCTTGATGAAGGATCATAGAGGTGGATCTGAAATGTTGAGAAGCAATAAAATCTTACACAGTTTAACCTAAAAAAATATTTTGTTAATGTAAACTGATGTTAAGAAAGCCTCCAATAATAATTTTGAAAAATAATTTTAGACTTATTAGGTATATATTTGAAGGAGTTATTTAGAGGATTAGAAAATGTGGTACATTTCAATATATTTTTTTGCATTTAAAACAAACTTTGAGGACCTATAAGGCAAAACTTAAAGCTGAGAAGTTCCCATGTCTTACCAATAGAAAACTGCATGGAAATTTTACAAGGTGGCAAGCTAGGAGTATGAACATTGCATAAAAAATAAAGGTTTTGATAAGCTATGTACTTTTATTCTTTATTTATCTAATTGTTACATGCCCCTTGCATGCATGATATGAATCCTTCACAATAAAAATAATTTCAAATGCCAATAATTGGATCATGATCATTTACTTGTTTTTACACCACCCAAGGAATGCATGCATCAAGCCTAAATGCCATAGATGTTTACCATTTAAAAAATGAATGGCTAAGTTATTCATAAGCATATTAAACTAGTTCATAATCATTCTAAACTTGACAGAAGATAATAGGTTCACCTTGGGAAACAAAAATTTGTTATTCTTCTTTTATACTCCCAATATTTGTAGTAAAATTTTGCATTTCTCTCCATATGGTACCTTGATGTTGAAAGGTTCATTGTCTGTTTGATATTATATGGGAATGAGGTGCAACCAAATAATAAAATCCTAATAATTCCTATTGGCACACTCATAAGGTGAAATTCATAGGTGTAAAAAAAATCCTACTTGATTTAGTACTTTCAAAAACCTCACCAAGTCAAGTTCTCTAAAATAGAATCAGATTTGTATTACTTAATGGATATCCCAATGGACATAGGTTTCAATAACATCTAAACCACCATCTTTGGCCTATTGAATAAGGTCTAGACACATCTATGGAGTGCTTTGTTGGTAGTGAATACTTCCTTAGATTATAAATCTTCATTGTTATTTTTAAGGATGGATATATGATCATAACTCACATCACCACCTAATAACAAAATGATAGTTGATTTTCCTATGAATCAAAATGATGATGGATTCATAGGCTTCATGTAAAATTTTGATACTATTTTCCCTCATCTCAATGATATAATTCAAAGCCTACATATGTTTCACATGAATTTTGCATAAATTATCCTTTTAGGGTACCACACAACTTCTTGAAACCCTAACCACAATAGTTTATTTTAGTAAACAAATGTCAAACATTATTTCTTAAGCCATTATCATTAGTAGTCATGTAAGGAGATTCATGTAAGCAAACCAAACCTTGTCCATTGGGTTGTTGATTCATTATTTTAATAACATAAAACTTTTACCATACATGTCTTTGTAATACCTCCAATCACTTATAGGAGCACAATAGGGGATGTTGTCTTGAAATTTAAAATTTCACAACATTATTTCTTTAATATAATCAATCTTTCCTAAGTTTCTATTTTTTATTCTAACTTTGTTGTTTATCATTTTTCATAAAAAAACATGTTGTAAGTTATATTTAAATTTGATATTAATTTTTTTATTTGGTATTTCAATACTAGAATGTTCTATAATGTGAAATATGTGTAAATTTTGGACATAAATGGATTGGGTTATATAACTATTTTCTTGTTTTTCTATCACTATAGTATAATTTCTTAGATTTTGAAATATATATATATATATATAATTTCATATTTAAATAATTATTTTCTTGTTTTAGAGTCCTCAGCTATGAAGACACATGTTGATCTACATAGATCTTGAAGTAGCTAATATGATCCATAATTGCCTAGGTAGCCATGAACTTCATCAACTATCTAAGTAGTGAGTAGACTTTGTGGATTCCTAGGTAGCTGATAGAATTTGCATGTGTCAAGGAATCTAATGGATTCTATAGTTTCTTGAGTATATGATGGGATCTAAAATTAATATCCATAGTATTATTTAGTTAAATTTTAAGTATCTAAGGAAAACAACAATCAATACTATAAATTTACTCATTTTTATTTAAACATTACTTTATTTTTTATATAATGGACAAAATATAGGGGTCTTCCATCTTGATACATCTTTTCAAAGCCTCATTCATGACTATCCATATTCATATTCCCATAGATAGAAACTAATAAATTATAATTAGGATTATTATATATGTGATATCAAATATCTTTTAGAAATTAAACAAAAATGTTTCTAGGTGTAATGTTTTAACTAATACTCTATTGTCACCTATAATCACACTTTTTTTATTTCCATTAAATATAATTTTAAAGGGTTTGAGTTTGGTAACATGATGTTCTAAAATTCCTAACATCATAACTACTTAATAAGCTATCAGGTTTTATAGTTGCCTAGGTGGTTTTCAACCTCATCAGTTGCTTCACTCTCATTTGAAGTTGGTGGTTATAGAGTTTTATAGATTCTTGGGTGGTTTTGGAGTCTAGTAACTATCTACACTTCCAAACACCATTGTTGCTTGAATAAAATTTAGGATCCAAGGTTATCATGGTAGCTGCTAGGATTTAAATCTAGGTATGGAACAAAACCATGATGTTATAAATATTCCTTGGATATCAAGGCAACTACTAAACCTAATGACTCTGGAGTATTATGAATATCTAGGTGGTATTCGATTCCATTTGCCACCTAGGTGGTTATGGAGTCCAGTAGCTTTCAAGGTATCCATAAAGTCAGGTGGATGTAGATCTTAGGGGCTACCTAGGTGGCCTTAGAGTCTACTAGCTATCAAGGATGTGGTGGAGCTTGTTAGAGTGGTAAAATGCCCAAATCTAATGAGACTAATTACATGAAAAAACATTATATTTAGAGTCATTGGAGGCATATTGATGAAAATAAGTAAATCAAAATGAAGTTATAAGTTCTTATAAATATATATTAATAGGGGATGGCCACCCACTCCATCTAGGAACTTTCTTAGGATATAATTTTTGAACATATTATTATTGGATAGGTTGTAGTGTATAGTGGCTACTTAGGTGGCTATAGAGTCTATTTGGTTTTTTAAGTTAATGATAATATGATGTTGAAGCTTCTCCCCAATAGGTTTTCATGTTAGCCCTATTTGGTGAGAAGGAAGTCTCACTCATTCACCCATAGTGCACAACAAAAGGCCAGTTCCTAAAGGCTTTCAAGCACAATGCTATATGTTTGTTCATCTCTTGTAACATAAATATTAAGTTATTAAATACCATAAATATACCACTATTATCCTTATTATCCCAGACTTAGGTACTATAATAAATAGGATCACCATTACTATTCAACAGTAGCAATAAAAGGAAAAGATTCCCATGACTTAGAAATTGAACATATTTATTATTCAACACTTAGAATGTTTAAGAATCATCACATGATATGGAAAATAATAACTATTCATTAATTTATTAAAAAATTACAAGATAAAATGTTGTATCTATTCTCTAAAGGTCTGCACCCACAACTGATTACAATAGGGATTTTATACTTATTTTGCCCTAACTAAGTGTCAAGATTCTAACTATCATGGACAAATGGCACACAGACTCCCAACAAGCTAAGAGTCATGGCTCTTATAACTAGTTGTTCTTATAGAATCAGGTCTCTATGCCCTTAGATGCTTACTCTATGTTATGTTCTAGTAGCCAAATATTTTGTCCCTCATAGGCTAGTACATAACCTCTAATTAGTGGGGTCAAAGTGTCCTATTTAAGTTTCTCTTCTAACTACTCCTACATCCCTCATGCTCCCCTAGACTTTTTATTCTTATTTTGAATCCTATTCTTGGGTCCCTTATGAGACATTCATCCTTGATTGGGTCCTCTCATACTAGGTCTCTTGCATTGTTGTCCTTCCATGCCTAGTAAGTTCTACACCATAATACTCCTACATGCCATGTTCTTCCCATGCCATGATAATACTTGCATCAAAATGGATAATGGTCCCTCTATGCTTTGTATCAAAAATGAATAATACTTTTGAAAAATTTAAGGGTCAACATCACCCCACATTAAGTCTTTAGTTCATCTCAGAATAAGTTACACTGGTATCCTTAAAAAAATTTGGCCCTTTTTGCTTGAGTTCCTTCTTCAACCCATCCCAATGGGATAATGCATCAAGGACTTTGGTATTTATTCATGCAATAGCCTCCTTCACTTCTTTCAAGTCCTTGGGCTAAGTTGGAGTCTTGATCTTTTTCACATGTTCATCTAGGGATACTTTGGCTTCCTTTTGGATGTCTTCTATCTCAAAGACCTCCTTGTCAACCTATCCTTAGAGTATGGAAAAACTTGCATTTTTTTATTGATGATCATTATTAATGGAATCTTTCATCATCTCAACATCTTTGAATGCTTTCACAAACTAAATGAGGTCTTTTATTAATAGGTAAACATCAGTCACTTGTTACCTTAGGACTTCCTCATCATGGATCTAAGCTTATACTATTTTATTTGATCATGTCAGGCACACAAAATTGACATCCAAAATTGGGATAACATCCCTGACTCTCTCCAAATAAATTTTGTAGATATCTGCCACCATGGTGAATTATTTAAGTATTTCCTTGGCCTCATCTCTAGGTGTAGGGTGCCCCTTATTTTTCTTGAGAAATAGCTCAACCAATGTTTTCAATTTTCATATGGCATCCCCATCTAATGGTACACCATATGCAAGTGTCAGATCCTATTTCAAAATCATATTGCAAATATTTAAAACCCTTACCTTAGCCTCAATGGACTCTTAGATTTATTACTTTAAGCAGGCCACTTCCTCATCTAGCACTTGATTTTCAACATATGCTTTATTATACAATTATACAACTCTACCATGTTTCTTTTCCACCATGCATACATCTGATTTTGACAAAAAAATTGTCACATCATTTCCATGGCTAGTTTCAAAAATGTGGCACTTATCATTATTAGAGAGAGCCATTATGGATAAATATTCATAAGGTTTGGCAATCTTTAAGCATCCAGGCCAGAAAAATACAATATAAGGGAATATCAAATTGGGGCTCTTTGTTATACATTTCCAAAAAGGACAACTACTTCCTCAAATCTAGGGTTGCATATTTGGGGTGAAAGTTCTTCCAAATATAGATGTCATTTTATTATACACTGAACTAGTATCATTTTTTTTTAGTGGATATCCCTCTCTATTCTTGTTCCCCCTCAGTTGGCCCCTTTCCCCTTTCTAAGACTCACGCAAGTTCACCTTCTTGATGGCTTTCTATGGCCATCTCATCTGCTCCTATTTTATTAGTATTAATTTGATCACCAGATGGGGCCTATTTCATTGGGGATGAAGTCTTCTCTAAGTATGCTATCAAATTATTAATATGCTCTTAAAAGGGGTCCCTTTGGGGTGCTTGACTTGGAGGGTGTTGTGGTGGTGACTCAATGGTAGTCTTTGGATAAAGTGTAGGTAAAGGTGGTCACAAAAGTGGAGAAGGTGGGGAAGTTGGATGAGGAGATGAAGGGTTCAAGGTAGGTGAGTGGGAAGGAGTGGAATGAGAAGGTGAAGAAGATTGTGATGAAATGCGAGATGAATATGGAGATGATCGAGGTGGTGAAGGTGAAGGATGAGGTGGAGAAGGTGAAGGGTGAGGTGAAGGTGGATGTGGCATGGATGGTTGAGAAGTAGTGTGTCTAAAGGGATGCACCTCCACCATATTATACCATTTCTAAGGGTCCTACTACCCATTTATGCTGGCACTTGGCTCTGGTTACTTCCTCTATTTATACGGTGCTTGGGGGAACCTCTCCTTAGGGTCTCCATCTTAAGGGTACTAGTAGGGGTGTAACATATAAAATAACTTATGGACCTACTCCCTAACTAGGATATTATTAACCTTAATATTAGTTAAGTCCATTTCTCCCCTCTCTGTAAGGGCCTTTTCACCTAGATATACAATTTATTTTTGAAGGGTGTGGCATTCTGCATTGATCCATTCTACTTGAAAACTAATTGGTTATGCATCATAAATAGTTTTGATAAAATTAATGAATTAAAACATAGAGAAGGCATATGTAAGTTTAAGCCATGATAAAAGTTCTCTCGAAGGGTTCATTTGAATGTGTGCCAAGGAGTAGTGATGCTTCATAGTGAATTCTACTTGATTTTTGGTTAGGGGAAAAATCCATAAGAATGTGAAATTTATTCCTAAAATCTACCTTCATCCCATCAAACCAATACCTCATTGTTAACTTTTATGTTGGGTTGAAGTGTTGGGAGTAGGTGAAAGCTTTGAAGTTCTTGATGGGGGACTTATGAGTGGGGGGTACACCCACTTCAATGATCCTGAGTTATAGTTAGGTACCCCAATCTCATAAAAAAATAAAAATAATAGGGTTCCTCCCCAAAGAAACTTGTAATTAGTCATTTTTTCACCTTTTTTGCATCTTTAACTATCTTCTAGGTAAAATACAATGCCCAATTGTACTATGTGCCCTGAACAATAATGAACCCAAAAACTATCAAGAATAAGAAAATTAACAATAGGCCAAGATCTTGAAACAATAATCAAAATTGATTCATATTGATTGATTGAAGTAAGTACAAACCCAAACCATGCTTAAATAAGCCTCAAATCATAATTTAGAGTTGACATGCAAAAATTAAAAAAACTAAAATCTAAAAAAATGTGTATTTTAGCAGCCACTATTTATAGTAAGTTTTGCATGCAAGTGCTTGTGGCTCTAAAATTTTATCAAAATAACCTAAATACTAAAATTAGCCTATGGGATGAAATTCAACTAAATTTGAATTCTGGTTATAAAAATATATAATTTTTAAAAATAAAAAATTCTTGAGAAAATCATTAAACATTAATTTTGGACCCTCAGATGATCATGTTTGGCCTCTAAAAAATATCAAATTTAAATATAAGTAGATAAAGCAGCTTAGGTTAGAATTGAAATTTTTGATATGATTTTTTTGGTGCATGGAAAAGCTCAAACATAGTTACAGGTTAAAATTTATGGCCTATAGAAGGTTGGTCTATTTTTTCTGCATCATTCTCCTCAGGTTGAAAATAACTTAGCTCCTATGAGTTGGCCTGATTATACTAATTCCATTTGTATTTATCAATCTTCTTCAACTCTCATTCTATAATCCAAGTGTTGTCTTCTTTTTGTAATCATTTCTACTACACCAAATAGATGTTATAATTACATTGCCTTGTGTTCATTGTCCTCATATCCAAAACTTGCACTTTTTTTCTTTCTTCTTCTTTGGAACTTGTTACTTCCAATTTAATTCTTTATCTTCATCATCTTCACCATATTTTACATATAATTCATATAAAATTTAAACATTGATTACTTGAGATATATCAAAATTCTATAGTAAACTTACCTCATAGGCATTATCATTGATTTTTCACAATTTTGCATGGTCTAATTTTCTTGTACTTCAACTTATTGTATGTGACTTATGAAAATCTCTATTTCCTCAAGTAAACCATTAAAAAATATATTTATTCAAATACCTTGGATATTCTTTTGTTATCTACTGCTACTTTATATTCCTCATTACGTTCCTACAACTTTCATCTTAATCCTTGAAATTACTACATATGCTCTACAAATGCTTCTGCATCATCACTAATTTGATCTAAAATTGGAAATTATACCAAATTTTAAATACCCATATGATTTATCCTATAAACAATTTGAAAAGGTGACTTTCCTATTGATCTATTCACTAAACTATTTTATGCAAACTCATCTTGTGGTAAAGCTAAGTCCCATTACTTTGGCTTCTCTCCCACTATGCATCTCAACTAATCTCCCAAGACATTATTCACAACTTTTGTCTATCCATATATTTATGAGTGATATTCATTATAAAATTACAAATTAGTACCCATCTTCTTCCACAAAGTCCTCAAAAAAAAACTTAGGAATTTCATGTCCCTATTTGAAGTAATAGTTTTGGAACACCATACAATCTCACAATATCCATAAAAATTAATTATGTAACTCTAATGGCATCATTGGTTTTCTTACATGTATGAAATGAACCATTTTATAAAATATATCTACAACAATAAAAATTGAATCATTACCTCTTTTTGTGTTTGGAAATCCCAACATAAAATCCATACTCAAATCTATTCACGACCCTCTTAGAACCATTGATGGCATGTAAAATCCAATATTTTATGCATGTCCTTTAGCCACTTGACATATTTTACACCTTGAAACATACCTTTTCACATCTCTCTTCATCTTTGGCCAAAAAAACTTTTCCTTCACCAAATCTATTATCTTTGTCTTACCAAAATGTTTAGCCAAACTACCACTATGTAATTCTCTTAGTATATTGTCTTATAGAGACCCAACTGGAATGCATAATTTTTTCCCTTTGAAGAGAAAACCTTCTTATATAAGATAATCATCATGAATAACATCTATCCCACCTATTAATGGATTTATACACTGTTAAACTATCTTGTCAAAATATGGATCAATATCATATGATTTTTAATAGATTAAAATCCAGCTACTTCACTCACCATAGTAATTAATAATGCTACCCTCATGCTCAATGCATTAGCTACCTAATTTTGTTTTCCTAATTTATGTTTCAACATAAAAGTATACCCCTACAAGAAAGAAACCCACTTTGCATGCCTACTATTCAACTTCTTTTGTGTATTCACATAATTCAAAGCCTTATCATTTGTAAATAGGATAAACTCCTTATGCACTAGGTAATGCCTCCAATGTCTTAATGCTTCTATAATTGCATAAATTTAAACATCATAAGTAGAATATTATATCCTTAACTCATTCAATTTCTCACTGAAATATGTTATTGGCTTTCCTTCTTGACTCAATACGACACCAATTCCCACAAACAAAGCATCACAATCAACCTCAAACACTTTGTTAAAATCTGATAATGCTAAAATTGGTTTTTTTAAAATCTTCTTGTTCAAAATTTCAAAAATTTCTATGGTCACTCTAGTACATGCAAATTTCTTCCCTCTCATGCAATCTATTATTGGTGCCACAATACTACTAATTTTTTAAATAAATTTTCTATAAAATGTTGCTAAAACATGGAAACTTCTTACCTCTGTAATGCTTCTAGAATATGCCACTCAACAATTGCCTTTATCTTTTCTTCATCCATTTTCTCACCATTTTCTAAAATTACAAATCCAAAAAATACCAAATTGTTCTTCATAAACCTGCACTTCTTCAAATTTTCATACAACTTCTCTTTTCTTAACAAATCCATTACCATTCTTAAATGATATAAGTGTTTTTATTTAGTCTTACTAAATATCAAAATATCATCAAAATCAAAAACCACAAACTTACCAATATATTCTCATAGCACTATAGTCATCACCCTCATAAATGTGTTAGGTGCATTAGATAATCTAGATGGCATCACCATCTACTCATATAAACCATTTCTAGTTTTGAATGTAATTTTCCACTTATCTCCTTCACAAATTTCAATTTGATAGTAACCACTCAGATCAATCTTGGTAAAATAATTTTCTCTTCAAATCACATATATCATATCATCTAAATGAGGTATAAGAAACATATACTTTATTGTAATTTTATTAATTACTCTACTATATACATACATTATCCATCCTCCATATTTATTTAGATTTAGTAATGTTGGTGTTTCACATGGACTCATACTCTCCCTTATCACCTTCTTCCTTAGCAATTTAGTAACCTATTTATTTAATTATGCATGTTATATTAGACTCATCCTATAAGTTGCTTCATTGAGTAGAGCTAATCCTAGAATCAAATCAGTGTGATGATAAATATCTCTCTTTGGTGGGAAACCATCTAGTAACTCATCAGGCATAACATATACATATTATTTCAAAACTCTTTCTACTTCTATTGGTATTGGCACCATTTTTGTTTCTTCACTCTTTGCTACTAATGCATAAAAACAACTTGCTAATTTCATATCTTGGATAAATTCTTTAGTAGAGAGCATGCTTTCTATCTTCTCTTTCTCTTTAAGAGGTAACACAACTACCTTTGTACCACCTTTCCAAAAAGTGTATGTGTTCTTTGCTCCATCATGAACTACTTTCCTGCCAATTGGCCATGGTCTCTCCAATAACACATTACATGTATCCATTGGAATAACATCACACCATATTTCATCATTATAAGTTTTTCCTCTAGAAAACTTTATGAAGCACCTTTTATCTACCATAACCTCATTCCCTTTATCAAACTATGAAATCTGATAAGGGTTAAGATGCTTTTCACATTGTAGATTTAGTTTCTCAATCATTTCTTTAGAAACCATATTTTCACAACTACCACCATCAATAATTACTTTACATACCTTTCTACATGAAATACATCTTGTTCAAAAAATATTTGATCATAGCCATCCATTACCACCTTATTTATTTTGCACTTATTCCTTCCTTAGATTGATCATGGTTATTATCATCATGAGATTCTCTCCAACATCTACTGGTACAACTTTAGTATTCTATTTTTATATTTCAGCCTCAACTATATTTACTTTTGGATGATCTTCTTGCCTCCTTTCTTGATCTTGATAGTTTGGATACTCAAATGATCTATGCCCTTCTTCTCCACATCTATAAAATACATAAGGTCTACATTGATTTGGAAACCATCCTCTAACACCATCGTAACCTCATCCTCTCTAAAATCCTCTTCCTCTTTATTGGTATTGAAACCCTTACCTATTATCATCTTACCTTTCTGCACCATGTGATGATTTACCTTTATTGTCATTAAATCCACCTCTAATGGTATTAAACCCACCTTTTACTCTTATTAGAGGGTATATACCACTTCTTGGACTAGTAGATGTCCTTCTAAAAAATGTCTATTTTGTTTTTCTTCTACCTTCAAAGCTAATTGATAAGTCTCCTCCATGTTAAGTATTTAATGCATGCTTAATTCATGTTGAATATAAAATTTCAAACCATTTACATACATTTCATCCATTTACTCTTATGTTTCATCATGCTCCACTCATATGGAAATCTTGTAAAAATGATTTGTATACTCTTGTATGCTGTGATCTTTTTTCCTAAAATTTTGAAATCTTCTATATAGGGTTTGTGCATAATCTACAGGAAGAAATTTCTCCCTTAGCTTATTCTCCATATTTTTACATGAATTAATATTATCTTTACATTTTCTCTATCTCTCTTTTTTTAGGTGATCCAACCAAATAATTTCATGACTTTTCAATTTCATACATGCAAACTTTACCTTCTTATCTTCTCTCATAGTCTTCCACTCAAAGAACTTCTCCATGCTATTCATCCAATATATCAACTCCTCTAGTTTTGAACTACCTCCATAATATATAAAATCAACCTTGATTCCTTAATTTCTTCCTTCTAAAGCTTGAACCATCCCCTCTTCCATCGATGGTGGTTAATCTTACTGTTCTTCTTCTTGTTAAACTTCATCATGATTTGTGCCTTCCTCATCACTACCTTGTATTCTTATTTGATTGGTGATAACCTCTATTAATTATTTAACTTACCTATATATATTTTGTATAGTTTAGTTCATTTGTGCCATACTTCCTCATCCTCTCACTATTTTTTACTCCTCCAAGATTTGAACTTGCTCTTATACCAGATAATGAACCCGAAAATTATCAAGAATAAGAAAATTAACAATAAGCCAAGATATTGAAACAATAATTATAATTGATTCATATTGATTACTTAAAATAATTAAAAACCTAAACCATGCTTAAATAAACTCAAATTATAATTTAGAGTTGACATGTAAAAATTCAAAAAATCTAAAATCTAAAAAAAAATGTATATTTTTAATAGCCACTATTTATAGTAAGTTTTGCATGCAAGTGCATGTGGCCTTAAAAATTTCCCAAAATAACCTAAATACTAAAATTAGCCAATGGTAATAAATTCAACTAAATTTTAGTTTTGGTTCTTAAAATATACACTTTTTAAAAATAGGAAATTCTTGAAAAAATCATTAAACATTAATTTTGGACCCTCAAATTATCATGTTTGGTCTCCAAAAAATATCAAAATCAAATAGAAGTGAATAGAGAGTCTTAGGGTAGAATTTAAATTTTTTATATGGTTGTTTTAGCATATGGAATATCTCAAATGGAGTTACAGGTCAAAAGTTATGGCCTTCAGAAGGTTGGCCTATTTTTTTGCATCAAACAACTTGGTGAGCAATGTGTGGGTGGCCCATGTCCACCTCCTTCCATCAGTTGGTCCATCTAACCTTGGTGAAAATTATCTACACTGAGACTTTAAGGGTAAGATCCTATAGTTTCCTTATATGCATTGCATGCCCTTATTTTTGATACATCAACATGGTGGTAGTCTAAAGAATCTCTTCCATATCTACCAAGTCATCCAACACATTCAAACCTGAGCACTGAAGCCTTGTGACTTTGCTTATCATCTATGTGGTTATCTTCATGTTGTTCCCCAAAAACTGGATGCAGTCCTCATGGATGTGTGAGAGGAAGAATTGAATTACCTCAATAGACTTGCCAAAGTATGGTAGTTCAAAGAGTTAAAAGAGGTCAACCTTGTCCAACTAGTTCTTGATGAACAAATCATAGACCATTTGATTCCTATTGTTGGTGGTCTGGACTTGATAGTCATTTTGAAACTCTACTTCATTACCCATTTGATGGTGGTTGAAGTAAAAAATTATTGTGGTTGACATTTTGGAGACCTAGTTCTCTACACATAAGACTGGCTCTAGGTACTGTATCTCTTCTATTAACAAATATAGAGGGGGGATGCTAGGTAATTTTGTGATGAAGAGGCATGTGCTTACTTACCTTCCTTCACCATCTTTACTTATGTGCTCTCTATTACTTATCCTTCTACACTTTTCCTTAAGACTTCTACTTATTTCACGTCTTCTAGGTTTCCCAAAACCTCTTCTCTTATAGGGAACCAAGCTACTCCACTCACCTCTTCCTCCTATGGTATGGTTGGAAGCTTTTCAAGTCTCTTAGCCTTTTTATTCAGCTACATTACCCTCTATGGCACTCGAAGGTTAACCTATAGCCATCCCATATTTCCAAGTGATTTCATGGTAATGATGTAACTTGCCTTGGCTCTCAAACTTCATGTTTTAATAATGGTAGACCTTCAACCTAAAAATTAAAATATCTCTACTCCAATAGACCAATCCAAACTCAACAACCTCTTATCTTCACTTGAAAACAACTATCGTGTCTTTGCCAACTTTATAATCGTTCTACTCTACAAGAAGTTTGGTTTCATTGATCTTTGGTTCTTTGGTTTAGTATTCACACTTAACACTCAAATATTCAAGAAAGGTAAAATTTATAATGACGTTAACAAGTTTATTTATAGGCCCTTTGTGTGGGTTAACCTCTATTAGTTCATTCTTTCCCCTTGTCACTTATAGCCTTAAATGCATATCTTTTAACGGCCTTCATATTTAAAATCTTGTATCTAACATTTAGTGTCTTAAATTTTTTATCCCATCATTCCACTCACATGCCTCTCACCATAACTAACCTTGTCACATTAATGGTCCATCCCTTCCCATGCCTTTTTTGGAAGTGGATGATAACTGTGTCCCACCTTTCTAATGAAGTGGGAGACAACTATTACCCAAATGGTGGGAACCTTTTAAATTGCTTCCAAAGTGCATTGAATGACTCATGCATCCTTAATCACTTGCATGCCATACATGGCTCTTGTACCTTTGATACTTTTTCACCCACATGTCTTATGTCTTGTATTCAAATTCATGATGTCTTACCCTAGCTTAAAGGGTTCATGGTCCTCCATGAAAACAATCTATGTACAGGAACTAAAAATTACATTAAAGAGTCATGCACCTCAAAGGTAGTGATTTTTATTAAAATCAATAAATCCTAAGCAAATGAGCTTAAGCCTTATTTGTTAAAAAACTTAAACTAAATTGAATTACAATATGATTGAAGCTGATTGGCATTATAGTGCCCTAGGAGGAACCAACCATCTATTTACTTTAACTGATAAGCTATGGTAGGTCGAATGCTATGTATTATGAATGGACCATCCCAATAGACTTAGAGCTTCCCATGGTGTCAGTAAACTTGGAATCATATAGTATAACTTTCATGCTTGGAGAAAATATTTTATTTTTTAGATGGTGATCATGCCATGCTTTTTGTTTACGTTTCTCAACATCCTGACTCCAGTGGGTGAGGAACCTTGTCTCTTATAATTTCATCAAATCATCAAGCTAAGATTTCAAAGAGGATTCATCATCCAAGTTTCCCACACATGTTATCCAAAAAATGGAACTAGGAACTCCATTGGCATGACCACTTCCTTACCATATACTAGGTTGGATGGTGAACTTTTGTTGAGGTAATTGTATGAAGTTTGGTAGGCCCAAAGTACTACATATACTCTATCATCCTAATTATTCTAGCCAACATTGAATTTTTTTGTTAAAGTGGTACAAAGGATATTATTAAATTCTTTAGTTATTCCATTGGCCTATGAGTGGTATGGTTTCATCTTGTGGTGTGTGATCATGAACTCAACCAACAAGATTTGAATCAGCTCATTCAAGAAGTGGGTGCTATGATCACTGGTGAATCTTAGGAAACATCCAAATCAAGTTATAATGTTCTCCCAGATGAATCACATAGTATTTTTTATAATATATTCTTTTGCTAACATTAATTCATCCCAACATGTGAGAAGTTGATGATTGAAATGATGTATCGAGAGCTCATTCATCATCCTACTGGAGTGATAGGACCCACAAAGTCAATAGCCCATTTTTTGAACATTTATTGAGAAGAAATAGGGTAATAAAACATATCATCTCTTCTATTTTATTTTCTTATGCACTAGTAGACATCACATTTCTTCACATAAGCCTTTGCATCTTTGAATAGAGTTGGCCACTAGAGTCCAACAAGTAACACCTTGCACATGGTTACCTCTTTATTATAGTGTCCTACGATAATACCTTAATGGACTTATCATAGCACTTCAAGGCACTCATGTTTCATTATATAGTGGAAAAACACTTCATCATGGTCCATTTTGTATAGATATCCTACTATGAGTTGATAAGGTGTGGTGCAGATGATAAGTTAGTTGTTTTCCTATGTAGTGAGGGAGTCAGATACATAGCTAGTATTGAGAAATGATACAATATCCTCTAGTTCTTTAGGTACCTAAGCAACTCAAAAGATCTTAATGTCAGGAAGATCATATTTTATTACATGTGGGGGTTCTCCATTTTCAATTTGAGATAAATGATCAGGTCCATAGTTTGTCTTCTTGAACTTTACTATTATGAAAAACTAGAATTCTTGAAAGAAAACAATCCAGCGACAAATTATTTCATGTAAGACTGACTTGTTAACAAGATATTTGAAGGCCTTATGGTCTATTTAGAATAAAAATGGAGTGGCCTAAAGGTACTACCTAAATTTTTTTAGAGCATATACCATAGACAAAGCTTCATGCTCAAATGTGGTATAGTTACTTTGAGCCACTATTAGCTTCCTACTTGAAAAATAAATTGGGTGATCTATGTTTCCTTCACCTAGTTGTGTAATTATCATGCTGACTACCATTCTAGATACATCAACATGGATATTAAAAGGCCTTGTACAATCATGTAATTTTAAGATAAGAGCAATAACTAACCTTTATTTAAGTGTTTTGAAGGCTCCTTTGTAATAATTAGTCCATATAAATTGTTTATTGTACTTTAAAAGCTCTTCCAAGGGTGTGATGATCTTGGACAAACCCTGAATGAACTTTTTAGAGTATCTCATGTGTCCTAGGAAGGTGTGTAACTCACACTAAGTTTTGGTCACTAGAAAATAGAGAATAATAGAGACCTTGGCTAGATCCACCAAGAGTCCCTCTTTACAAATGATATGCCTAAGGAGTATTCAAAAAGGTGTCACAAATAGGCACTTCTTCAAATTTATGGAAATTTACAACACTCGATAGTGCTCAAGCATGAGTCTCAGATTGGTATAGTGGTCGTTGACCAACCCATACATAGTTTAGTAGTCTAAGTAGACTTAGAGAAACTTATGGATAAAATATTTGAAAGCCTCAACTGCTATCCATGAGAACTTTGTTAGGGAATTTTTTAACCTAAAAGGCATGATGGTATAGGTAAAACATCCCCATTTAATAGTGAAAGTAGTCTTAGATCAATCTTCTTTAGCTATTTGGACTTGGTGGTACCCTAAAAACCCATCAGTAAAAGAGTATATCTCATAATTGGCAACACATTCTAGGCTTTCCTCTATGAATGGTGTTGGAAAAGGATCTGTCACATAAGATGCATTTAAAACATAGTAATCCACATAAATTTACATCCTTTTTGATATTGATTACCATGGGACTCACCCAATCAGATTCATCAATGGGAATAATTACTCTGGTATAGATCATGTTATCAATCTCCTCTTTTACATGTACTCAGAGGTTAGGATTCATCTTGTATGGATGTTTCTTCATTGAATGGGTGCTGTCAATTAACTTTATGTGCATCTTCCATAGAGAAGGGTTAACTCCTTTCATTTTACTGTAATTTCTCAAGAATACATCCTGATACTCTTTTAACAAATCAAAAATATATGATATTTGTATCTCAGTCCAATAATTTCCATTTGTAACCATCTTAGGCTATTGATCTATGCGAATGTTACATTGAATAGTGTGAGTGCTCCCATGATAAAGGTTGTCCATTAAAAAACTAGTGTTTAAAATAATTCATGAACAAGTACTTGTAGGGACATCTAGATTGTTTGTCAAGGTGTCAAGTGAGGTAGTTCCTTCACTTTAATCTACTTGGATGATGAGTTTTTGATTTTATAGGTGGATCTCTTCATGAAATTATTCATTAAAAACTATTTATGGTAAAGGAATTGATTGTGTGGGAAGTTTGGTGAATAAATGCAAGGGATCTTTAGGTTCTTGATGAATATGGTGCAGCTAGTCTTCAACAAGACTTGGATCTTCAATGATTTATTCATGCATGGCTTGAAGGGTGAGGTGTAAGTCCATCCTTGGTGAAAAGTAAGAAAGTGTCAATGTCATGTTCTCCTTTATTAACTACAAGAACCTTATTCCTATGTTCCTTTCTTCATGAATGTACTAAGCCCATGCCCAAGTATGTAAAGTCTCATAAAATGCATGGACTCAAAAGTACTTAGATAAGAATGTTTCCTCATCTCACCATAGTGTCTCACATGCCTCAAAGTGAGGTTTGGGTGCTTGTAATCTAACATAACTTAGTGTCCCTTTGATCTTTTTATCATGATGAAATTTATGATGTAGAGCAACTTGCACTTGATCCCAATACAAAAGGTACTCTTTATGAGTATGCCACCATCTTGTAATGGTGACATCAAAAATGTGATCTAATGACCTAATCTAATCATTCTCAATATCATACAACTCTTTGAGGTGTTAGACAAATTCACACACCTCTATTTATCCTTGAAACTATGTAACTTCATTAAGTCTCTCTAGTGGTAGTCCCACCAATGGCCCTCTCATTGCTAAACCCATGAGGTACACAAACTTTTGGTATTTAGGGAGATAACACAAGATGCTTTCTCCTTTATTTATGGTGCTACAAAATCTTTTGATGAGATCATAATCACGATGGGCCCAAAATTTACAAGTATTATGTGTAGTATTTGAGATACACTAGTTGTTCATCTACCAGAGAATACTATCTAGGGTTAGATCATGTTTTTCATCATTTTGAGTAGTCACATTATATAGGGTATTGATGTCTTCATTAGTGCTCGTGGGATTGATATATGGAGGTCATTGTCCTTGGTCTAAAGGTATTACTACATGCTTATCAATATTCTCAAAGCTAATGTATCAATTTTTAAATCTCAAATCTACATGATTCTCATATCATCAATGTCTTCCCAATAAGGTTAGATAGTCATCAGCTTCTACCAACTCCAAAACCTCAAAATATACTTTGAAGGGAACCCCAAGTATGTCAATGGTGGAATTTTGGAGGAATCCAATAAGATGCACTTGAGTCTTATTCACCATGAAAAAGACATGAGGAGATGGTTGAAAGGCTAGACTAGACATTTTTTTCCAAGCATATTTAGTGAGAACATTAACTCCCATGCTAGTATCTACTAGAATATCCTAGATTACTCAACCATTGATAGATGCATTAAATAATATATTTCCATCTTTTAGGGAATAAGAACTAGGACTTTCTTAATGTCAAGCATGATTTAAATACCAATCTTTGCTTTACTAACTAAGGTGAGGGTGAAATTCATTTGGTTGGTAGGCTTAACATTTAAGCCAAACATTGAGTTAGGGAATGATATCTTCATCAAACATACATTTGCATAGTTCCTAAGAAATATCCTATACCACAGGAGGTTTGGCTTGTTTTTTCACTACATCATGCTATGTGACATCCTTGTCCTTGAGGTATTTAATACCACTTTGAAGCTCTTGCATAAGTGTCATTATATCCTAAAGGACATCCTTTTGATGTTATAAATTAAGGTACTTCCTTTCCCATGGTTCTTTTTGATGTAACTTATCGATCAAGTTGGTTTTGGATTGAGTTTAACCCCTATTATGAGTATTGATATTTACTTACTGCACTATGGGGATGGTCCATCATGTGTGCCATTGTGGTTTTTCTATGTGAATCATGTTGACACCCTTTTCATTATGGTCCTTAGTGATGACTGCATGTAGATCAGGCACTCTTCTAATCGATGGTCTTTTCTACAAAAAGCACATGTTAGGTACTTTGGGCAATCCCTTTGATAGTGGTCTAGTGAACCACATTTGGAACAAGTTCTTGGTGGAAACTGACCACCTTCTTGTTCTCATCCTCTCCCTTGCCCATAATAGCCACCATTGTCTTGGGTATTAGTGACTAAGGTTTGGCACATGCCATGTTATTGAGGTTCATGAATATCACTGATCAATAAATAATCATTAGTATCATGTGCGTAAGCATCACAAATATTACAATACTTAGATACCTTAGTGTTTATAGCCCATTTCAAAAGTGGAAAATAATGGACATCATGTTCTTCATGAAAATTCTCATAGGTTTGTTTTAGTACTACATGGATGTTTTTTCATGGGTAGTTGTTCCTCATATGCCCTTCAGTATCATAGTTAGTACACCAAACACCACTACAAGTCTCATGTGCATTTTTTGCCATCTAATTTTCAAGTTGAGATGCCATTGACATTAGCTATGCCTCCATAAAGGGACTAATCCTAGTATCCATGTTTTTGACTACTTCAACATAGAGGGAATATTCTAAATCCTCATGCACAATGGTGAAGGTTATTTATGATAAGGTCCATTGAAAAGGTAGAAATAATCCTCTTACAAACCCTTGTGCATGTTGAGCATGATTGATTTCAAATGAAAACTTAGAAATTAAAGTTTTGAATCATGAATTATATTCATGTATGCTCTCTGTAAGTCCTTACTTTATGTCTTTCAATACCGCTATACTTTTCTACTCAAGTTTAAGAATGTCAAATTCTTATAGGAAGGATACTTTGAGTTGGTCATAGTCAACCACTACTTTCCAAGGGTCAAATTTTCAATACCATTTGTGCATGCACTCTAAAATCATGGTTACAAACTATGTTGCCTTTCATTTAAAAGATGTGATGTCACATGGTCTCCAAATTAATTCACACTTATGAGCATGATCAACTGCATTCTCTACCCAATGGTATTTAGGTAAATGCAATATCATCTCATAGTAGACCATAGTGGGTTGTGGTTGAGTGAGTGGTTATTGGGAAGATCCATTTCCAATTCTAGGAGGGGTTCCACTTCTTCTAGTGCCTCCTCTTAATCCTCCTCTAGAACTTCTAGTAGTAGTGCCCATGGAAAATGGCATGGTAGAGGGTTGATTTCCCAAGTTGGGTCCTATATTTTGACCTTGGGGGATAGATACACCACTCATTCCAAGCTATGTCATATGATTCCCTTTAAGAGGGAAAGATAATGTATATTTTGGATGATCATCTAATGGCCTAGTTTTAGTCTTCCTTGTTTAGTTTTTGACTCTATCTTATCTATATCCTAGTTCTGTATATGTATTATATCTTAATCAAAGGCATAAGCATGCACTATGGTAGGGGAGCCTAGTTGATTCATACTTGGTTTGAATCTTGAATTCTATCTTGAGTCTCTTTTGTAAGATAGAAGTGGCAAAGAATGTGGCTTGAAATTGATGGGTTCATTGTGCATGTATGCCTCCCTACGGCTCTTCACAACACTCCTTAATGTTTCTTTATCTCTTCCCATACCACTAACTCTCATAATCCTCTATTGAGATTCATCATAATTATATTTGCATAATGCTCATTGGCTTGTTACCATGTTGAATCCATAATCCTTGATTAATCATCAATCTCCGCTTTTAACTATGTGGCTCATGCATAGGAGATTTTAGCCTTCCATGGGTAGAGTTTATAATCCAAGGTCAATAATTAGCTTCTTAACTTTGAAAAAAAATAATGAGAGGTAGCATCCCCTCAGATCTCATATAAATTAGAACTTCACCTCTTTAGGACTTGAGTAGGTAGTTACTACATACTCTAAAATGTAGTTATTCTGAACACCTCTCCAAAAATAGTTAACCACTCACATCCAAGGAACTCTAAGTCATGATAAACTCCTCTAAAATTAAAGTGTCCATGATTACCTTCATCTAATATTTTGATATTGTCTTTAAGAATATGCTAAGATCTAAGAATTCAAGAGAACTGGGACCTAAAAAAATAAATTCTCATACAAAGTGTGGTAGAGGTTCTATTCTACCCACTATCATGCCAAAACTCCTAGTTCAAGATATTGAACTGCATAATTATCTTCAACACTGGTAACTCATTATTCAATATTCTCTAATGTAATATGCTGAAACATTTCCCATAAGTATGCTCTAATTACTTTGGGTATCAATAATTGAACTAAAATGTTGGGTTTGTTTAGTTATTTCTACTATGGTGTTGAAGCTTCTCCCCAACAGGGTGGCATGGTATCCCTATCACATAAGAGGTAAGTCTCATGTAGTCACCTAAAGCATGCAATGAAAGACCAATTCTCAAAGGCTTTTAATCATAATGTTATATGTTTATTCATCTCTTTTAACATAAATCTTAAGTTATTCAATACCATAAATATACCACTATTATCCTTATTATCTCAAACTTAGCTACTATGATAATTAGGATCACCATTACTATTCAATAGTAGAAATAAAATGAAAAGATACCCATGACTTAGAAATAAAACATATTAATTATTCAATGCTTAGAATGTTCATGAGTCATCACATGAGATGGAAAATACTAACCATTCATAGATTTATTAACAAATTACAAGATAAAATGTTGTATCTATTCTCCAAAGGTCCATACCTACAAATGATTATAATAGGGTTTTTATAATTATTTTGCCCTAACCAAGTGTTAAGATTCTAACTATCATGGAAAAATGAATCACAAAATCCTAATAGGATGAGATTTATGTCTCTTACAACTTTTTATTCCTATAAAATCAAGCCTTTGCACCCCTAGATGCTTTCTCTATGTTATGTTCTAGTATCCAAGTATTCCATTCCTCATAGGCTAGTACATAACCTCTGATCAGTGGGGTAAAATTTTCCTACTTGAGTTTCTCTTCTAAACTCTCTCATATCCCTCATGATACTCTTCCCTCCCACTCCGCTAGTCTTCCACTTCTTAATTTGAGTCCTGTTCTTAGGTCCCTCATGACATGTTCTTCCTTGACTCGGTCCTCTCACACTAGGTCTCTTGCATTATTGTCCTTCCATGCTTGGCAAGTTATGTTCCAAAATACTCCTATATACCATGGTCTTCCTACACCATTTTCCTCTTGTGCCATGCTGGTACTTTCATCAAAATGGATAATGGTCCCTCTATGTTTCCACCAAAAATGGAAAAATACTTGTACAAAATTTAGGGGTCAACAGAGTTTGAAATCTAGTAAGGTTATGGTGGATCTCGATAGAATGGATTTCCACCCACTTCAAATTAGAATCATTACATGTTAAAAAGTTATAGTTAGAGTCATTATAGGTGTACTATTTCAAATAATTCATTCAAAATTAATTCATAATTTCTAGAAAATCTATATTTAGAGTGTGTGGTTGCCCACTTCATCTAGGAGCTTTCTCATGATGTAATTTGTTCAAATATTAAGAGTCGGTGGCCACCCACTCTAGGAAATAAGCATGAAATGGATTGTGTATAGATATTACAATTATAAGGCATTCAATTTGATTTAGTTATAACAAGGAGCTCTTTTTCTCATTATTAGAGATGAAAATTTATTTTGATTACAAAACCTAGTTCTAACAACAAATAAAAATTATCATTCTTAGAGTGGGTGGTCTCCCACTCTATGAAATAATCATGATATGTATTTTATGAAAATATTAGGACTAAAACATGCAGGTAAACACTTTTTACACTTGTCATGATTGGATTCATTTTGATTATAAAAATTGTATGTAATAAGAATCAATGGTTCTTATTCTTAGAGTGGGTGGTCATCCACTCTAATAAAGAATCATGGAATTTATTTTGTGCCAATATTATCAATGGCTATGAACTATAATATTTTAGAAGCATGGTATAGGTTTTGTCTAAATATTAGCACTATAAACCTAACATTTTTTTTAAAGTCTTTAAAAGGTTATCATTCTAAAAGTGGGTGACCACCCACTCAATAAAAATCATGGAATGTATTATGTAAAAATATTAGCATCAACTAGTCACTATAATCATTTAGAATCATGGTATGGGTTTTGTGTAAATATTAGCATAGAAAACATAACATTATTTTTATACAAGTCTATAATGGTTTTCATATTAGAGTGGGTGGCTACCCACTATAATAAATAATCATGGATCAGTTTTTGTGTGAATATTGGGACTATAAAACTTGATATTTTTTATCTACACTACAGTGGTTCTCATCTAGAATGGTTGGCCACACACTCTATAAACATTGAATATAAAATGGATATCATTGAGTTAGAGTGGGGGACCACACACTCTAACAAAAAACATGGATTGTGTTTTGTAAAACTATTAAGACTATAAATTGCAACATTTTTTTTCACTACAATAGCTATCATCTACAATGGTTTACCTCACACTCTATGAAAATGTAAGTGACACACTATTTATAGATGCTTAGATTAATTTTGATTAATAAAATCATATGAAACATAAATCAATGGTTCTCACTATTAAATTAATAATTATAAAGCTATTAATGTAAACATTTCATGTCATATTTAATACGCTTACATGTTATTCAAAAAATAAAAAGTTAAATATTTTAAATAATAAAAATATTATTACTTTAAAAAATTTCTTGCTTGAAAAAATTATTTTTAATTATGTATATATTATTCATTCATATGGGCAATTAATACAAATCAACAAAAATAGATGTTAACCATTATGTATTATAGACAATCTTATTCAACATATAAAATAAAAAATCTTGAAACAAAACTGGTATTTCATACTGTCAAATGAACTCTAATGAAACAATGAAATCTTCAACAAATCATCTTTATATGGAACAAAAGTATTATTATATAAAATAAAACATTTTAAATTGATACTATAAATTAATACATAATAGAAAAAGTAAAAATTATTTTTTATGAATTTGTTATTAGTATTCATGTATTGAACAAAATGTTTGCTTAAATTTGTAACAAAATACTTATAATAGAAGAAAAAAAGAATGAAATAATTATGTTATATTTGTAATAAAATAGTAATAGAGTATACAGAGAAAATATAGTTGGAAATAAAAGTTATAAAATATTAGAAACTTGATTAAATTAATACTTCTCAAAAGAAAAACCAATGCTGTAAATGGTTGTAGATATAACTGAATAAAATGTGTTAAACCTAACTATAGTTATTCCCATTTGTTTTTATAAATTTTAACCTTATTTCATGGTTATTATTATGAATTTTATGCCATGTTTTCTACTTATATGTTTGATAGATGTAATTTTGGGATGACCTTTATCCTTTCTAGCACCCCATATCTTCAAAAGATCCCTAGTTAGAAGTAATCTTATAATTTAAAAAACCTCCTTGGGATGAAATTTAAATTCTATTGGTAGGAAACAAAAGGATTCAAGAAGTGGAAGATTTTACAAGTGATTTTATACTATTGATATACTCTTTAGGCCCTTATCGATTTAAACCCTAAACTTTAGTTATCCAACATTGCCATCTACCCCAAATAAGATTCCCTCTTTTGGCTGATGGAAGACAATAGAAAATAGTCTTTGAAATATAACTAATTTGTTGATCTAAGTATGGATTAATATTTGAATATTGGAGGACTTTATGGTTAAAAAATATCACCCCAAAATTAACATTTTCTAGCTAGTTACTGAAGATAAAATCCTCACCATTGACAACCTAACTAAAAAAGGCTTAGTCATCCCAAACAGACATGTTTTATGCAAATCCAATGAGGAAACAATGTTTCATTTCCTCAAAAACTATACCTTTATTTATAAATTATGGAACCCATTCCTTATGAAGTTCAATGTGTCTTAGGTCAAACTAGGTTCTCTATTGGATCTCATTTTATAGTGGAAACCTCCTTGGAAGCTGGCCTCTTTAGCCTTCTTATGACACCTTTCCCTCCCTCATATTTATTGGGGGGTTTAGAAATCAAGGAATGACAACATTTTTGATTGAAAGAGGGTCCATATAAAATATTATTTCCTCAATATTTGTGTGGACATAGTCAAAAATTAAATGGCCTTTACTCTAATTGATAAATTTGTAGCCTCCAGCCTCTAAAATTTTATTCTCTAAGGACATAATACCAAACTCATGGTCACAAAACTAGCTCAAAAATTGATATAATTTAGGTTGAATGGTATATAAATTGGTTAAATTCGATTAAGTTGAACTTAGATGGGGTAATTAAGGGAAACCTAAGATTTTCTAGAGGGGGAGTGATTATTAGAGACTTAAAAGGGGTGTCATTATAGCCTACATAGGGCCAATGGGATCCTAAACCAAACATGTGTCTGAGGTTAGATAGTATATCTAAGGCATCTAAATACTAGTTAATTTAGGTATTTAATACTTGATGGTCAAATGGGACTCTCTAAACATCATCAATGCCCTCTCTAGTAAGATAAAATGCTCTTGTTCTATCAAATAATAAATTGATTATTCGAGAGAGTTACTGAAATCTTTCAAAGAAGTCACCATAGACCATGTGTTTAGGGACATGTTGAGATCAACATACCCCCATTTCTAAAAATGGAGACCCTTGTTTCAAAATTTTACAAATTTGTGCTTTGATTTGAAGATCATTCATACTTGGTTCTCATTTGGTTTAACTAACATATTTTCAAGTGATCATTGTTTTAACCCTTCTAAGGCTATAATGGTTTTCTTTCATGTTTACAAGTTGTAGATTTAAGGAGTCTCAACATTATGAAAAATATTTAGGGTTTCATACTTCAAAGGATAATTTGACCCTTTGCTAATATGTAAGTCTTTAATGATTGAATTGAATTCATAAGTAAACATTGTTAAAACCTCAGGTTTTATACAAAAAAATGTATTTTAACCTAGGACCTTTTGATTTGAATTCAAATTTTTTCAGGAAAAATTTATGAGAGAACAATTATTTGTGCCATGGACTAGTTTAATTTTTATCCTAAAGCTTAGTCATGTTTATCAACATAACCAAACTTTAGTCTAAAATACTTATGCTTGGTCTCTTAGGTCCTAAGCCCCCTTTGTTCCTATGGGTTAGATAAATTCATGGTCCCTTTTAATATTTTCTAACATAGCCTAAAGCCTTATCCTAAATTTTTAATTGCATTTATTAATACAATAAAAACCTTAGGATAAGACTTTATGCCATGTCTTTTACTATCCCTAGGGTCACTTTTTATGTTTTAAAACTTATTTTAGAAATTTTACCCTAAGGTTTTATCATGTTTATCAACACAAATAAAACCATATTCTAAAATCTTTAAGCTATGTTATCTATATTTTTTGGACCAAACATAATATTTTGTATTATTCATAGGATCAATGGTACATGTTTGTTCTGATGAAGATGATCTAACAGAGAGAGATCAATTTTAACAATTCAAAGGACTCAGAACATGTGAGGAAGCTATAAATTTTTAAGCTCATAGCTAATGATTAAAGCTTGAGCATGTCCCTAAATATTGATAATACATGGCTAAGTGTACACATTTTGATTGATGGTGCATATTAAGTCAAAAATTTAAAGGAGCCCTAGGATAAGTGAGTAGGTGACACATGTCATAATTTTAGTAAAAGGATAGTAAGTAGAAAATAGCATTTAATCCTTTAGATTGAGATCTAATGAAGGGCAATTGTTCATGGAATCAAGATCTAACAATGCATAATGAAGGTTGAAAAGTCAAAAGTCTTACGAATGAATGTAAATATGACAAGTGGCATAATCATGGGCCAAAAATAAATCCCAAACATCTTTAAAATATCAATAATACATATCTAAGTGTACATAATTCAATCAATGGTGTTCATAGAAAAATATAGAACTCAGTGGATAAAGATCAACAAAGCATGATTGATTGATGTAATAAAGATCAACCATACAAGATCAATATTGATATTTAAACAAAGCTCAAAGTGAATGTGAAAGTGACAAGTGTTATAACTATGGGGAATATGATAAAGAAACTAATATAATTTGATTTCTTGGATTGAGATCGATGGACCATGTTGATCCATGCAAATAGGTCTAATGGTATGAGGTGAGGCATAATTTTTAAAGACCCTAAAACTAATAAAATATTGGCATGTGTCTAAAAGTGACAAATGGTCATATTTTAAATATTAATGAGTAGTATGCAAAAAATATGCCACATAATCTAGACATGATAGATTTGAATATTTTTTGGACATAATATAAGGCAAAGGTATAAATACTCAATTTAAATAAAAACTAAGTCATAAAGCTCACATAATTTGGACTCATTATTGTAATTAGAGCTCTATAAAAACCACCAAAAAATCCATATCAAATATAGAAACCCTAATTTAACTTTTTGATTATTATAAATAATTCAAGGGAAGTTAAATTATCATCTGTGTGAGAACAATTCAATCTAGAGCTGAAGTGCAAACCACTAGTAAGTAATTTAGAAAAATTCATGACCATGGTAGCTTGAAATGGTGTTTTTAGGGGGAAGTAGATATTTATTAACCTTAGATGTATAAGGGATAATTTTCAAGGACACGCAGTTTGATGCCATATATATAAACATAGGAGATAATAATTGGTCCAAGATTTTTTGGACCATTGGAGAATAATTCACCATTTCCAAGGAGGAGGAGAAGAACATGTCTACAAAAAGAAGATACTATGGCATAGTTTCCATCTAGATGATAGGTCTACATTATGTAGTAGAAAACCCTAAGGTACTTCACTATATCAATATCATTACTCCCATTTTAAGGATGGTAAAGTAGATAAGGGCATGATTTTTCATGAGAATAATTTTAAGAAGATTGCTTACATTTATCCCATATCTTTTAAGAACTACTTAAAATTTCCTAAACCCCAAGGAGACCTAACCAAAATCAATAATTGGTCTAAAGAGAATTATCTAAAGAACATATTTTACGTATGGATATATTATGGTAATTAAGTGTTTTCAGATTTCAATAACATCCCCATTAAACAATTCAAAATGTGCATTAGAATTATCATGAAAATGATGAATAGGTTATGTGGGAATCCAACCACTACATACGTAGATAAACTTTGGGTCCCCTTAGTCTATTTCATGATTGAGAAATAGGTCACCCTTCCTCTAGGTGAGGTAATCAACACCCTTTTGAGTGGATAATTTTATACAATTAAGAAGAATATTAGGGCTCAATTTTACATGATGTCATATCTTTTGGATACCATTCTTTCTATAATAAAGATTCCTAACTTTAGGGAATGGTCACTTGATATGACAAAAATTATTTCACAGTATTACTCCAATTTTCATACATTTAAGTATAAATACCATATTCAATTCATATGTGGATGTGAAGACTATTGAATCCATGGGGGATATATGGCTATACCCATATTTTATAATAATCAAGATTGAAGGTATATGATATACCCCACTTAGGCTACCTATCCATATACCAATCAAAATAGTAGAGCAAAAAGTGGATTATCAAATATGCATTAAAATAGATGGTATTTGCAAGACCAAAAGGAAAGAACTACTTCACACCCTCCACATAACCATTGGTATAACTATTTTTATATAATGGGACAATATTGAGGCAACTTCTAAACATGGGACATCCTTCAACCTAAAAATTGATGAGCTCGGTAAGTGGGATCCCTATGGAAAGAGTTGAGGAGAATTTTAAAGCTAAAGGGATGTTGAATATACCCTATGATCACCAACCTAGTCCTTTTGACCCCATACACACAAAATCATCTTCATTATTTGAGGTCACCAGGAGATTGAAAAAACACAACATCAATCCATAATCTAGGATGCTGAGAGAACAAAAGGGAGGATATGACAAATGTAAATAGGGGCTAAGGCAATACCATTTTCTGAGTTGTGTACCTTCTAGGCTTCGACTATCTCAATTAGTCAATGCCCAAATAGAGACACAAGTTAAACATATGCCAGAAGAGGGAAGCCTTAATGAGATTACATCTTCTTCAGATAAAATAGAGGAACAAGGGTCACTAGTGAGGGAGGTTCATATGGTAGCATTACAACCTAATGAAACTATAGAAGATGACTCAAAATTCTATCATTATACTATGAGTCAGATGATGAAGAAATAGAGGAAACAAAGGAAGAAAAGGGGAAAGAAGTGCTAGATCTAGTTCCTGTAGATACCCCAATGAGGAAAGCTACGTTGGCCCTTGTTCTAGTGAAGAACAAAAGGCCCAAGATGACTTTCACTCCTCTTTTGAGTGAGGTTAATATTTTTAGTGAAGAAAAATTGATTCATGACCCAAATATTCTAGAATAGTTCATCTATGGTAAATTAAAAAAAATACCTACTATGCACCATCCTTAGGATATAATGTAAGCCATCAATATCCTTGTTCATAAAAAGTTGAAGCCATATATAGTTACCTTGAAAAAGGAGGAGGAGAAAAGGATGGCTCCTCTAAGAGAATCAAGTGGATCACAAATGGAAGTCCTAGCTCTTAAGGTAACTTAATCATTAGTTGGTGAAAATTTTGACCTACCAACTACCAATTTGTAAAGGGTCATAGAAAATAAGGTCATGACTAGAGGTGAAGAGATCACCTATCATAAAGTTGAGCCATTCATTGGTTTGACCCCAAAAGAAGGATAGAGACCCAAATAAAATAAGATATTTAAAAAGAATGTTCTTAAATTAACCCAAGCATAGGTAGAACAATTAAAATTTACCCTCAAAGTAATGCAACAATAAAAGGAAAATTTGGAGAAATAAGTTATATTATCAATCCCAGATGCTATGGTAAAAATGTTTGAAGAGACCTTATTTGACATGTTCAATTCTTTGAAGTAAATAAAGTCCAGAAAAAGTGTATTGAGATAACAAGATGTAGCATCCAAGAGCCTAATTCACCAATGGTAGAGATCAAGGGGGAAAATAAAGGATTTGATTACCATATTGATTGATGATCAAATTTTTGATTTCAAGACAATCAACCTAGCCCACTTGAACACAGTCTTGGGATTATTAGTGGACAAGATCAATGGGTTAAACACATGGTCCAAGAACCTAGAGAGCCTTCTTGAGGATGATAAATAGTTAGAATATAAGGTGGATCTTGTACTTAAGACCATGATCATTGAACAATCCATACCTAGTTCCATGGGTCTCATCACTAATGAGGATTTTAAGCTCAAAGACACCCTAGTCATGAAATAAATGAGAAGAAAGAGACAAGGAAGGATTAGAGGAGACAATAGTAGGATTATGGACATGATTCTAATAGTAGAAGAAAATATTAGTGAAGCTAGAAGCATTAAAGAGGCTTTAAGAAGAGATGACAAAGATTTCAAGGGACTAAAAGATCAAGAGGATGAGATCTTCATGGAACCTATTGTCAATCTAAAGCTAATTAATGAGTAGCATGAGAGAATAATAAAGATTTTGAAATAACAATAATAAGGTAATGCATCAGAAAAAGGGTCAAATTAGTTGAATAAGGAATTTTTTTTGTAACTAAACTTGTAGAAAATTTTGAAAACAAAATATTTTTCTTTATAAAGACATGTGAAATTTATAAAGCACACTGCCTATAGGTTATTCATTTTAAAGTGTCCAAGGACTTTCGAAATGATTGTAAAAGGATAGCTATCCTTAGCACTTGACATGGTTAACTAACATACCTCATGAATTGTCTATATAAAAAGGTATTATCAATTATAAAAGAGGAGGGAGTTTTGAGCAAGAATACTTGTGCTAATTTTGTAGTAATTTAATGCAACTAGAGAGTTATAAAAAAATTTGTCTCTTTATGTTTGTTTGAATATTATCATGGCTTCTCTCTCAATTATCTAGTTTATATTTCATATTTGAATGGTTCTAATTTATTCTTGATGTGCACTTTTTAAAATTTAAAGTAGTTAACTTGTACTAATTATAGGTTGGCTAAATGTATTTAATTTCATTTCATTATCTTTGCCTTTCATGTGAATGTGCTTATGATGTTCAATTGTAGGGTAAATATTTTAAGTGAACCAAGTTCTTATTTGCATTCTCTCATTTTCTTAGATGTTTTAATAATGTGTGATGTGATTTGAGATTAAGCTATTTCATTTCCTATGTTGGTTTCAAGTGTATATTTAGATGATATTTGAACTTTGCCATAATATCTACATTAAAAATTAGTAACATGAATATTTCTCCTCTCTACCCTAGTTTTCCTTTTTCCTTTTATTTGATCATTTCACTTTAAATTAGATTCATTGTGAATATTAATCTTATATTAGATATTATATTTAGTTATTTGAGCATAATCCACTTTACTTAGAAAATATCTCTTTCATTTATATAAAGATTAACTAACAAGCCACAGTTACTCCCAACTAACTTTCATTTGTTCTACCATTATTCCACCTTAGATAATAGGATTATCACAAGTTGTAACTCATGCATTGGATTCCCTGAATTCAAAAATGATCAATGTTTCTTAAACACTCAGAACCACCTATGATACACATTGATTGGATTGCATGCATAAATAGGAGAATGTGTTTTGTTGGTGCTATAAGGAGGGCCTTAGTTAGATATTTGTAATTTTGATGTATCTTTACTCAATTTGGTGAATTTTTCTCAAATATTAGTGTAGTCTTTGTGCTTATTTAGACAAAGATAAATATTCTTTGAAGATTCACAAGTAATTGTGGTAAAGATAGCTTAAGATCTATGAATCCTATGAGTTTGAGGTTAGTAATAGCTATTTTGTTCAAGGATTGATATATTCTTTATAAATTTGAGTTTATTTGAGCTCAGACATGTCAAGATCATTCATATATATGTATTTGGACATATCTTTGAGCTAAGTTAGAGATTTTTGTCCTTTTCCATTATTTATACAAATTTGTGTAAAATTTGCTTAATGTGTAAGTCTGATTACTATTTTTAGCAAAGATAAGATTTACACATCATATTTTAAATAAGATTCAAATATCTCAAGCTAGAATTACCAAGGATCAATACTAGGTCACATTCAAAGATGAGGGTTCCCCTTCTTTCATTAGAAGATAATAAGAGAGCTAGGCAAGACAAGGGTAAGCATAGACTCTCAAAGTCTCAGCCAACTTCACCATTTCAAGGTGATTTTGTGTTCAACCCTATCAAGGTATGGCTTGGATAGGTGGTTCTTCAATTAATGTACTAGCTATAGTACATGACCTTCCTCATAATCTTGAGAACTATTTACCTACTTTTAGTTCTAATGGTATTATCACAGCTAAAAAACATATTAAATCTTTCAAAGCTACTTTAATCAAATGTATGTCATGAAGATGTAACATGTAGATTATTTCCATTTACTTTAAATATATCGCATATGAGTAGTTCCTCAACTTTATAGATAATTATATCACTAACGAGAATGATTTTAACATGATCTTTATTGATCAATTTGGTAAAATAATTAGTCCTTACATTTTTTATTATCAATTCACCATAGTTAAGAGAGATTCTAGTAGGATCCTTAAAGCCTTTAATGATAGATTCTAGAATATGTTCAATAGGACCATATCTCCTTATAGACCTTATGAGGCCTTGGATTTAGAAATGTACAAGGATGCTTTAGATCCCATGACTTATATGCTTCTTAAGAGGTCTGTTGGAATCATAAACACACTAGCCTTAGCCTATGATGAACCTATAACAATCAATGATCAAATACAACCTCAAGGTTAGCTTGCATATGCCATTCCCAATGTGCACCCCACTTTGCCTAAACTAAATGTCTTTCCTAATTCCAATCATAATGTGCTTACCCTAAATCAAAAACCAATATTAAACCAATTAACATTAATCCATGCTCACCCTAGCCAAAATTTGGGATTCTTGAACAATAATGCTTCAAATGGATTTCATACATAATAACAAAGATATTTGATGACAAAAACTAGTAATATTAATCAAATTCATAATTCAGAGGCACCAAAGAATGAGAATGAATCCATACTTAAGATGGTTCAAAAAATGAGTACTGACTTTCTTCAATTATAGAAGCAACTAAGCAATACTAGGGAGAGATGCAATAGAAATTACTCTTATCAAAGGTTTAATATACCTAACAAGTATTTCCACAATGGTAGTACCAATAATAATAAAAATAATGAATCATCATCAGGTAAGAACAATAACCCTGAGCTAAATATTTGTGATGTTGCACTAACTGAATAATATAGGGTCCATAATAATTCAAAGCATCGAGAGTTACACTTCATTGAATTCTATAATGATTTTGAGTTGTTTCATGATGAATTAAATACACACGAAAGTGGATATAATAGAGATAATTATATAGGTACACCTAGTTTAGTGATCCAGATCTATAGATACAACCTTAATGGTGTAAACATTTAACTTCCCATTCCATGAAGAGAATGAGCTTGATGATACTCTTGAAGAGGTGCATGCATTTTAGTAGTATTTGAGGAAGACCTATCCTCTAAGTAACATGTATAAGAAGTAACCATTAACCACATATACTCCACCAAATAATTTTAATGCTCCCCTAGATCTTATAGTTGATAACAATCCTAAGCCTCCAAAGGGAAGTACTTCTAAACTAATGTTGATTCATCTAGTACTTTTACTAGAGGTGGATACAATATAGTTTAGAAGTACATGACCTAACATCACCTTACATGAGCTAACTTAAATAACTTATCAAAGAGATTTGTTACTTGAATCTGTATCTAAGAAGTCTATAAAATCACCCAAAGTCACAAATGCGAATGTTGATGTGTATAAGAATAAAGTGGATGTTCCAAATTTTTTGCTTACAGGCAGGATCTATGATATGAATCTGCATAACTATTTATTATATTTAGGTGCATATGCTAATATAATGCCTAAAGTTATTTATGAGCAACTAGGTTTGACTCTAATTAAATATAATAGGGTTGTTACTAAATTAGATAAATCTAGGGTGAAACTAATTGGAGAAATATTGAATGTCCACATATAGATTATATTTGAGCTAAGGATAAAATAGTTTATTGACATCCAAATGGTTGATATACCTAATGCTTATGGTATAATGCTCATTAGAGACTAGACCAAATCCTTGAATGGTTACATGTCCACTTATTGTTCCCATATGTGGCTACCATGGAAGGGAGTGCCAAATCAGATCAAAATTGAAAGAGAACCCAAGGTAAAACATATGATCACTGAGTACAATTTTGTGAATGAAAGGGTCAATATGGTTAAATTTAAGTTGGGATTTTATACTCTTAACTCATCTAAGGTATGTGGTTCAATTGATATTCATTCTATACATAAGATATGGAAGTTATATTTTGATGGTGCAAAATACAAGTTTGGTTCTAGTATAGGAATTGTCCTAGTTATTTATATTGGAAAAGAATTTAGTACTTCATATAGACAAAAAAAATTTTGCACTAACAACTTGGTAGAGTATGAGGCTTTAATCTTAGGTTTGTAATTTTTCATCAAACCTAAGGTGAAATAACTACTGGTTCATGGTGATTCAAAGCTAGTAGTCAATCAAGTGAGAAGTAGGTACTAATGTAAATTGCCTTACCTTAAGAAATATAAGTTTAGATTTTGGGACCTGATAGAATATTTTAATACTTTCAACATTGTCTCAATTCCTAGGGAAGAAAACCAGATTGTAGATAAAGTAACTTTAGTTGTAGCTAATCTTATGCCCAACCAAGAACTAGGAAGCCTTAGTGTTGAGTTAGTCCCATGTCCCTTAATCCCTAATAACATCAACCATTTGTAGGTATTTAGTGATGATGAATATATTTTATACTTCATGAATAGTTTAAGGGTATTTGAGGCTCACATCATTGAGGAAGCCAATGAAAATTCTCTTGATAAAGGAAATATTGATGATAGAATTATGCAGTTAAGTGACAAGAAAATTACCATGGGCATGATTTCCCTAGAAATACTATTTGATAAGGATAAACTAGTTGAAAATACCAATATTACCAAGTTTAATGGGAAATATTATAAATTAATTGACCTAGGAACACAAGGTCAACCCCAGCTAGTCAATATTGTTACATCCACTACTAGTGAAGAGTTAAGAAAAGCTAAAGATTTGTTGATCAAGTATATATATGTTGTAGCATGGTCATATGAGGACTTAAATATCTTTGATCCTAGAGTTATTACTCATACCATACCTTTAAAATAATCTTGCAATCCTTTTAGGCAAAAACTGAGGCATGTTAACCCTATCTTGGAACCCCTAATATACAAAGAGGTTAAGAAGTTGCTAGATGTAAATATAGTATTTCCCATTAGACACTCCACTTGGGTAGCTAACATAGTGTTTGTAATGAACTAAATTGGGGAAATAAGATTATGTGTGGACTTTAGAAATATGAATAGAGCTTCTAAAAAAGATAACTATCCTTTGCCTTCTCTTGACCTAGTTATATAAATTGTTTCTAGTTCAGTTATGATGTCTTATCTTGATGGATTTTTTGTTTATAACCAAGTAGTTTTGAATAAGGAAGATGGATTAAAGACTAGATTCACCACTAAGTGGTGCACTTTTGTCTACAAGAGAATTACCTTTGGACCAATAAATGTAGGTACAACTTTCCAAAGAGTAATGCACCACACTTTCCAAGGGCTAATAGGTAAGTGCATTATCATTTACATGGATGACTTAACTATATTTTAAAAAAATAGTTAGGATCATATCATGAACTTGAAATAGGTATTTGAAAGGTGTATAAGGTATGAAATTTCTCTTAACCCTAAAAATAATATTTTTATGTCATTGAGGGAAAATTGTTAGGACATGTTATAACTAAAGAGGGTATTTGTATAGACCCTGATAGAGTAGATGATATATTAAAAATAGATCCCCATAATAGTATAACAGAATTGAAATTTTTATTTTGGAAGATCAACTTTGTGATAAAGTTTATTTATGGTTTTGTAGAGATTGTGAGACCATTGAATGATATGTTTAATAAAGAAGCAAAGACCACTTGGAATGAAGAGACCAAAAATTCCTTTAAGGACATAAAAGAAGTAATAATGTAGGCACCAATATTAACAAGTCCTAATTTTCCAAAGGATTTATATATTTATTATTTTGCTTCTAATCATCTAATTGTAGCTATCCTAACTTAGAAGATAGATGGATGTGATCATCCTATTTATTTCATGAGTACTAATTTTAAAAATTATAAGTTAAACTATTCTCTAATTGAAAAATAGACATGTGTTTTAGTCAAAGTAGTAAATAAGTTTATGCATTATATCCTTAGGAATAAGCTACATGAAATCCTAAAAAACCCTACCACTAAGCTCATGCCTAGCCAATGTGAATTGGGGGAAAGGAGAGGTAAGTGGATGTCTATACTTCAAGAGTATGATCTATAAATTAAGACTGCCAAACTGGTAAGGTGTTAAGGTCTAAGTCAATTAATTACCAATAATAATCCTAAGTTAAGTATCATATAGGTAGGGCAAAAAAATTTCAAACCAATGATTGGTATGATTTAATTATTAATTTAATAATCAATGCCATTTATCTTATATGATTGACAAGGGAGAAAAGGAGATATTTAAGGCTCAAGGTAACTAATTTCTTGATCAAATATGGAGTGATGTTCAAGAAGAATTATGAGAGGATATACCTAAGATGTGTTTTCATAAAGGAAGCTAGTGAAATCCTAATTACTTTCTATGAGAATCTTGGAAGTGGACACCCATTAGGAATGAAAATTGCACATAAGATCCTTAGGGTAGTTTATTATTGGCCTACTATATTTGAAGATGCTCACAAGCATGTAAGAGAGTGTAATTAAATGCAAATCTTTAACACTAAATATCCCAAGACAACCATACCATTGAAGCCAATCATGATTGATAATCCTCCCAATGGGGATTAGACTTTATGGGGATCATCATCCTAATTCCCTAGATGGTCACACACATATTATAAATTATGTTGAATACTACACAAAATGGACTAAATCAATGGATACCAAGTAGTGTGGGACTAAAGAAGTGATCAAATTTCTAGAAGAAAACATATGCATGAGGTTTGGAACACCAGTATCTTTAGTTTCTGATAATATATCTACTTGTATATCCATTGGGATGACTGAGTGGGAATATGACAACATCATCCTCAAGTTCTCATCAAACCATTACCATCAAGGAAATGGAGTTTATGAATCAACAAATAAGAACTTGATAAAGACCATTAAAAAATCTATTGATAACAAACCAAGAAATTGGAACAAGTTACTCAAGTATGACCTTTGGGCTGATAGAACAAGAGTCAAGTAAGATCTAAAGGCATCACCATTTCTAATTGTATATGGTCAAGAACTTATATTCCCCATCACACTCAAGCTTCCAACCTACAAGTTTATACAAGAGTACATGGAAGAAGAAGACCAAGAGTTTGTAAGTTCTAAGTTACTTGAGATTATTCAAATGGAGGATGAAAGAGAGGAGGTTTATGCAAATTTAAATAGGCATCAAACCATAGTGAAGAGATGGTTTGATAAGAAATAAAAGATAAAGGTGCTTAGACAAGGAGACTTTGTCCTTCTTTGGGATAAATCCACAGAACCAAAATAAAAACATGGGAAGTTAAAACCTTTGTGGATTGGCCCATATTAGATTGATGAGACCTTGGGATATAACACCTTCAAATTAAATGACTTGCAAGGAGTATATTTTACATTGCAAACCAATGGGAAATCCCTAAAGAACTATTTATATGATATCCCATCTGAAGTCTTCATGGAGTGAACTGTAAGACTAGTTAGGATTAGTGTAGGTAGACTTAGATCAATTTATTTCCTATTTCTTTCTTTCCTATCCCTTACTTGTACATAGTGTATGTATATATTTGTTTGCCTATTTCCTTTGATTTCTATTTGTTTTCTTTTTGGTTTATGTGTTTCCTTTTCTTTACTTGTTTCCTTGATTTAAATAAGGTTTTTTCAAGATATTCCTTAAGCTCCAATGTATATAGCTGCTAAAAAAGAACTCCACAAATCAGGAATGTAGGTATAACTTCTTCAAATGGTTGGTCATGGATCTTGAAATGTGAGCTTTTTATTATAATTTTAAGAAGTTGGTTAATGTTAGTATTTAGGATGGTTGTTCCTAAAATCTTAAATCTATTTCTTGATCTAAATATGATTTTGATAAGTATTGATTATGTAGGGTGAAATTTTGAATTATTAAGACAAAGTCATGTTTAAACTTTAAAAAAATTAATTTCTTTGGAAAATTTTTACCACCAAGGATGATTGTCGGAAGATAAAAAATCTAACCAAATCCCAAAACCTAGTTACTCTGGTTCCCAACCTTGGTTAGAAAGCAAAAACATATCTATAAAAAAATATAAAAATAAGAGCTTTATTACAAAATTCAAAATCTTTCTAAGCAAAGGTGATTATGGTAATCTCCACTAGGGCTATGGATGCCTAGCTAGCAGTGGAGAAAGTCCTTGAATGGAGCCAAAGGTATCTATGTTAGGGCTATGAATTCCTAGTTGGTATCAGAGTAATTCCCAAGCCTTCCTTAAGTTAAATTCATGATTATTAATGAACATCTAAATATGTTATAACTCAATGTTAATGGTCAAGGCCATGAATATAAAAGTTGTCCTTTAAATCCCATGGTAATTAGTAAGTGGAATCAAATCACACACACGTCATGACTATGTTTTGATGTTTGATCCTAATTATGCATGTGTGAGATTTATCTTAATTATGACCTAATCTTAACTATGATACCTGATCATGTGGAATAAATAACCTAGTTATTAGTCTAAACTAGAGTCTTTGAATTTTAGCATATTTATATGTTTCCCCTAGAAGTCACCATTTATTTAGGTCAACATACCCCCATTTCTAAAAATGAGGGACCCTTGTTTCAAAATTTTGCAAATTTTTATTTTGATTTGAAAATAATCCACACCTAATTCTCATTTAGTTTAATTGACATATTTTCAAGTGATCATTATTTTACCACTTTAAGGTTTCTAATGGTTGCCTTTCATGTTTATAGGTTGTAGATCTAATAGAGTCTCAACATTGTGAACAATATTTAGGGTTTCATACTTCAAAGGTAATTTGACCCTTTGCTAATCTTTAAGTGTTTAATGGTTTAATTGAATTCATGAGAAAAAATTGTTAAAACCTAGGGTTTTATATAATAAAGTGTCTTTTAACCTAGGAATTTTTGACTTGATTTTAGATTTACACAGGAATAATTTATGTGGGAATAATATTGGTGACATGGACTTAGTTTAATTTTTATCCTAACGCTTGGTCATGTTTATCAACATGACCAAACCTTAGTCTAAATTTTTTATGCTTTGTCCCTTTAGGCCCTGAGCCCCCTTTTTTCTTATGGGTTAGCTAACTACATGGTTCCTTTCATTATGTTCTAACATAGCCTAAATCCTTATCCTAAATTTTTAATTGAATTTATTAATACAATAAAAACCTTAGGCTAAGACTTAATGCCATGTATTCTACTATCCACGAGGTTACTTTGTTATGTTTTAAAACTTAGCTTCAAAATTTTACCCTAAATTTTTATCATGTTTATCAACATGAATAAAACTATAGTATTAAATATTTAACCTAAGTTCTCTATATTTCTTGGGCCTCTCTTAATATTTTATATTGTCCATAGGATTGATGGTATGTGTTTGATCTGGTAGAGATGATCTAATGGAGTGAGATAAATGTTAATAATTTAAAAGACTCAGAGCATGAAGGAAGCTACAAGTGTCAAGCTTACAACTAATGATTAAAGCTTGAGTATGCCATCAAAGATTGACTATATACAACTAAGCATACACATTGTGATCGATGGTGTGTATTAAGTCAAGACTTAAATGGAGCTCTAAGACAAGAAAGAAGGTGAAAAGTGTCATAATTATGATAAAATAATAGTAAGTATCTAATGGCATTCGATCCCTTGGATTGAGATCTAATGAAGCACATTGGTCTATGCAATCAAGATCTAATGGTGCGTAATGAAGGTTGAAAATTCAAAAGCCTTATGAATGAACATATAAAAAATAAGTGGCACAACCACAGGCCATAAATTAAAGCCCAATCATCTTTTAAATACCAATGGTACATAGATAAGCATACATATTATGATCAATGGTATGTGGAGTAAAGAATGGAACCCAATAGATAAAGATCGATGGAGCACAATTGATCCATGTTATCAAGATCAACAATACAAGATCAATGTTAACATTTAGATGAATATAAGAGCAAATGTAGAAGTGACAAGTGTCATAACTGTAGGAAATATGATAAAACAACCAATGGCATTTGACCCATGCAAATAGATTCAATGGTGTGAGGTGAGGAATTTTTTTAAAAGGGCCTAAAACCAATAAAATATTAACACGTCCATAAGTGAAAAATGGTCATAATTTAAATATTAATGATCATTATGCTATGGATATGACATGGTGATGACACATAAACTAAACATGATAGATTTAAAGATTTTGTGGACCTAACGTGAAGCAAAGGTATAAATACTTATTTGAAACAAAATATAAGTCAAAAAACTCATAATTTAGACTCATTTTCACTACTGAAGCTCTATAAAATCCATAGCAAGTAAAAGGACCCCAATTTGAATTTATGATTATTATAAACAAGCCAAGGGAATTTGAATGATTGTCTATGTGAGAATAATAAAATCTAGAGCCGAAGTGCATACCATTAATAAGTAATTTAGTGAAATTCAAAGCCATGGTATCTCAAAAATCTTTTCTGAGGGAGGATGTAGAGCTTTATTTAACCTTAGACATAGAAAGGATAATTTTCAAAGAAACATAGTTCGAGACCACAACTCTAAACATAGGAGACAATTGGTCCAAGCTTTTCTGGACCATTGAAGAGCATCCTGCCATTACTAGGGAGAAGGAGAAGAACATGTATGTAAAGAGAAGATACTACAACATCATCACCATCTATATGACATGTCTGTAATATGCAATATCAAAGCCTAAGGTACTTCACTATATCAATATCATTTCTCTCATTTTTAATAATGGTAAAATTTATAAGGGTGTGATTATGAATGAGCATAATTTTAAGAAGATTTATTACATTTCTCCCATAGCTTTTGATAACTACCAAAAATTTCCTAAACACAAAGTAGACCTAACCACAATAAACAACTAGTCCAAAGACAATGATCTGAAGAGCATCCTTTCCTTATGTCTATATTCTAGGAATCAAGTGTTTTTATATTTCAATAACAACATCCCCATTAGCCAATTCAGATTAGGGATTAAAATGATCATGATAATGATGAATAGGTTATGTGTGAATCCAACCACTACATATGTAGATAAACTTTGGGTCCCCTTAGTCTATTTCATGATTGAGAAATAGGTCAACCCTCCTCTAGGTGAGGCAATCAACACCCTTTTAAGTAGATAATTTTTTACAATTAAGAAGAAGACTAGGGATCAAATTTACATGATGTCATACCTTTTGGATTCCCTTCTTATTAAAATAAATATTCCCAACTTTAGGGAATGGTCACTTGATGGGACATAAATTATTTCACACTATTACTCCAAAATGCATATCTTTAAGTACAAGGACCACATCTAATTCATATGTGACTGTGTTTACTCATCCCATAGTGAGGCCATCAAAGGGACCCCAATGATGAGGGTTAAACCCTTAACAAATAAGAATATTAAAGTCATGGGGGATATATGGCTATACCCAAATTATACAATCATCAGGGTTGAAGGTACATAATGTACCCCACTTAGGCTCCCTATCCATGTACCAATAAAAATAATAGAGCAAGAAGTGGCTTATCAAATATGTAATAGAATAGATGGTATTTTAAAGACCAAAAGGAAAGGACTACTTCACACCCTTTGCATAACAATTTATAGAACTATGTTTGTATTATGAGATAATATTAAGGCAAACTCTAAATATAAAACATATTTCAACCTAAAAATTGATGACCTCAGGTAGTGGGATCCCTATGGAAGAGTTAAAGAATAATTTGAAGTAAAATGGATGTTGAATGTAACCTATGTACACCATCTTGGTACTTTTGATCCCATATACACAAAATTATCTTCATTCTCCAAGGTCACTAAGAGATTAAAAAATACATAACATCGATCCAAAATCTAGGATGCTAAGTGAAAAAAGGGAGAAGATGATAAATGGCAATTGGGGCCAAGGTAGTACCATTTACTAAGTGGTACACCTTCTAGGATTCCACCAAATAAATCAATAAGCACCCAAATAGATACACAAGTTGAACATAGACTAAAAGAGAGAAGGCCTGATGGCATTGCATCTTCTTTAGCCCAAACAAAGGAACAAGGATAACCAGTGGAGGAGGTTCATATAGTAACATTAGACCCTGATGAAACTATAGAATATTCCCTAATGAGTTAGATGATGAATAAATGGAGGAAATAAAGGAATAAAAGGGGAAATAAGTGTTGGGTCTAGTTCCTATAAATACTCCAAAGAGGAAATATAACTAGGCCCTTATTCTAATAAAAACCAAAAGGCCCAAAATAACTTAAAATCCTCCTTTGAGTGAATTTAATCTATTTAGTGAAGAAAACCTAATTTATGACCCAACTATTGTAGAATGGTTCATCTATGGTAAATTTCATAAAATATCTATTATGCACCATCCTTGGGATATGTTACAAGCCATCAATATCACTATTTATAAAGAGTTGAAGCCATGGATAGTTTCATTTCAAAAGGAGAAGGAGAAAAGGATGGTTCCTCTAGGAGAATCAAGTGGAGGAAAAATGGAAGTCCCAACTCCCAAGGTAACATAATCATCAGTTGGTGTCAAGTTTAACCTAATAGTTTCTAGTTTTTAAAAGGTCACAAAAAATAAGGTCATGATAGGAGGTGAAGAGGTTACCTATCAAAAAGTAGATCTATTCATTTGTTTGACCCCAATAGTAGGATAAGTACCTAAATAAAACATGTTATTTGAAGAGAATGTGCTTTAGTTAACCCAAACATAGGCAAAAAAATTATAAGCTACCATAAAAATCATGAAAAAACAAAATGAATTTTTTTAAAAATAAGTTGTATTATTAGTCCTTGACGCTATGGTCAAAATGTTTGAAGAGAACTTATTTGACATGTTCAATTCTTTTAAGTCAATAAAGTCCAGAAAAAGTGTATTGATCCAACAAGATGTAGTAGCCAAGAGCCTAATTCACCAATGGTAGAGCTCAAGGGGAAAAATAAAAGATTTGAATAATATCTTGACTAAGGATCAAATTCTTGATTTCAAGACAATTAGCCTAGCCCACCTAAACACAGTCAACATATTGCTAGTGGACAAGATCAATTATGTCTAAGAACCTAGAGAGCCTTCTTAAGGATGATAACTAATTGGAAGATAGGGTAGATCATGTACTTGGGACCATGATCACTAAACCATCCACACTCAATTCCATGGGTCTCATCACTGATGATGAGTTTAAGCTCAGAGCCATTGTGGTTATGCAAGAAGTGAAAAGAAAAACATAATAAAGGATCAAAGTAGACAATAGTATGATCATGGACATGATTTTAATAGTAGAGGAAAATATTAGTGAAGCCATAAACATCAAAGATACTTTAGGAAGAGATGACAAATATTTTAGGGGCCTAGCAAATCAAGAGGATGAGATCTTCATGGAACCTATGATCAATATAAAGTTAATTGATGAGCATCATGAAAGAGAAATAAAGATTTTGAAATAACAATAATAGGGTAGTACATCAGCAAAAGGGTCAAGTTAGTTGACTTAGGAATATTCATTTTTTAACTAGAATTTTATAAAATTTTGAAAAGAGAATATTCTTCTTTATAAAGGCATGCATAATTTGTAAAGCACACTAATTATAGGTTAGTCATCTTAAAGTGTCCAAATATTATTAGAATAATGGTAAAAGGATAACTATCCTTAGTACTTGACATGATTATTTGACATACCCCATGAATTGTCTATATAAATAGGTAATATGAATTCTAAAAGAGGAGGGAGTTTTGAGAAAGAATAATTGTGATAATTTTGGAGAAATTTAATGTAAATAGAAAATTTTGCAAAATTTTATCTCATTATGTTTATTTAAATTGTATCATGCCTTCTCTCTCAATTGTTTGGTTTGTAATTCAGATCTAAATGGTTATAATTAATTCTTGATATGCACTTTTTCAAATGAATAGTAGTTAACTTGTGCTAATGTTAGGTTGGTTGAAGGTCCTTAAGTTCATTTCATTATCTTTTCCTTTCATGTGAATGTGATTATGTTGTTTACTTGAAGGCTAAATATTTTAAGTGAACCAAGTTCTTATTTGCATTCTCTCATCTCCTTATATGTTTGACTAATGCGTGATGTGATTTGAGATTAAGATATTTTATTTCATATGTTGGTTTCAAGTGCATATTTAGATGATATTTAAACTTTGTCATAATATCTACATTAAAAATCAACATGGATATGTCTCCTCTCTGCCCTAGTTTTCCTTTTGCCTTTTATTTGATCATTTCACTTTAGATTAGCTTCATTATGAATATTCATCTTATATTTAGTTCTTTGAGCATAATTCACTTTAATTAGAAAAGATTTATTTCATTTCTATAATGATTAACTAATAGGCCATAGTTTCTCCCAACAACCAAAATTTATAAATATTGTGAAACAATTCATTTCTTTTTCCATTATTCCATCACAGATAAAAGGATTATCACAACCTACAACTCATGCATTAGATTCCATAAATTCATAAATGTGTAGTGTTTCTTAAGCACTCAGAACCACCATGATAGTAATAAGGTATCAACATGGTAATAATAAGGTATCCAATGGGATAGCTAATCATAGGGTCATTAATAAACAAATATTGTGTGGCAAAAGGATGATGATTTCTAGTTAAGATTGTTAACTTAATAGTTAATGATTCCATCTGTATCATTGCATCTAAGAAGGGGGTGTATTTGCATAGATAAAAAATATAAATAATTAGACTTATATTAATGAATCCTAATTTTAAAACACCCTACTATCATTTTATGGTAAGGCTGAAGCATATGATTAAGGTGATGTATGGAAACTCTAATGCCAAGGTGAAATAGTTGAAGTTACTAGAAAATATGGTTTGGATCCTATGTTTGAAAATGAGAAATAAATTTGTAATGGAAGGGGATATCAACATAATTTAACTCATATCTTACACTGAAACAAAAGATAATCCCAAAGTTTTGCACAAACTAGAATATCATGGTTTGGTTGAGTTCATGACTAGAATCATTAGATATGATGAGGATGTGTTGATGGATTTTACCTTGATATATTACCATAGGAAAGGGTGAATGACAAGAGTGGAGATGAAAATATTAGAATATTTTATCGAAGAGGTGATAGGCATTAGATATGAGGGTAATAAAGAATTTAAGGATAAACACATAAAGTAGGAGGTCTTGAAGAAATTATTTAATTCTGATGTAGACATCATCATTGAGAATAAAGTCTTTAAAAATATGAATCTACTGAAGTAATCACCAAACATATGATTATGAATAATGAAATATATAATGTTATAATTAGATTCCATGTCCTCTTATCTCACCACTTTTTGCTCTTGAATAACT